>JALRML010000044.1:109577-200661 GCA_026120125.1 Pseudocercospora vitis
CCGCTGCTCTTTTTACTTTTTGTTCCCTTTCACTTTGGTCCCCTTTCACTTTTGTCCCCTTTCACTTTCAGCGCCCTCAGCTACCCGCTTTTCTATCATGTATGCGCTCCTATCCACGTTCATTCTTTCCCTGCGCTACTTGCGTGTGCCTGTTCTGTGGTCTCCTCATTAGCAGGATTAAGTAAGGTTTGTTGGGCTTCATGGTTTCACTTTGTCAAGCATTGCTAATTTCCATCGCCTTGTAGAGATGGTATGGACTTCTCATCCAATTTTGAGCTATTTAAATGCTAGCCTGCATTTTCTTCAGCCAGGTCCCACTTCTAACGCCTTATTCCTTGCCCTGATCCTCGAAAAATCCCATCGGCGCAGAGGTCAAAACTGGAGCTTGACCATTTTGCTCAACTCGAACTTGCACCATCATGTTCTCATACCTGCGCCTAGCCTCGACGATCATTCCCTGTGCTGCTACTGCCTCTCTGGCACTCGTAACGGCCATGCTGAATATGACCTTTCCGTGCTGCGCGAACAGAGCCTTCGCGGCTTCTGGGACGTGCTCTGCAATGAAGCGCAGCGAAGTCACGTTACGGGTAACGAAAGTATTCTTCTGCCAGAATACCTTTTCAACTTCTTTCGTGAAATCCTTACTAACGAGGAGGAACGCAGTTTCGATCATCGGCGGTAGTCGACCTCTCGCTTTGGCAACTTTCAGCTCCGGCATCGTGGTCAGCAAGTCGATAGGATGATCCTTGCGAAGCTGACTCTCGAGGAAATATGCACGAATTTCTGGATTTAGATCCATGAACGGGAAAGCATCCGTGAAGTTAGCCAGTTCTGGCGGCACGAAAGTGCGATGGTACCACGCGGCGGCTGCGGCCGAGATGTTGCTGGTGTCAACGATGCCAATTGGGCGACCGGGGATACGTTCACGATCTTGCTTTTCGGTCTTACCTGCAGCGCGAGACTCTGTGTTTCCAGTAGCGCCCAGCTTCGCCTTACCATTAACTTCTTTTGTTTGCATGGAGTGGAAGAATTGATCAGCGGGCACTAGATTGCGGTCATACGCTTGGTTAAGCTGTGTTGCCACAATGGCATCGTCAATGCGACTGCTGCGGGAGTCTCGAGTGGCAGAGCTTGCAGAAATCAGAGTATTGGTGAGTGCTGGGCCGTCACTATGGATGACACCGGGCCATGCCGATGTTGGCGAGGTTTGCGAAGTAGTTCTCGTACGCTGCTGCATGCTATCACCGATGGCAGCCAGATTCTGTGCATGACCTTCGCCGAGCTCCAACGCAGTGACGGTGTCGTCAACGGGGGCAGAGACTGGTGCAATGAAAGGTGCTGGTGGGGTGCGCAAAGGAAGATTGCCGTGAAAGTTGATGCGATGTTGTGGAGTATGCGGATGCTCGTCGCCCAAGTCGATGTTTTGGTCGACAGACTGAGGAGATGTGTTTGATGGCCGATCTGGACCTTGATACTGGCCGAGTAGAGCTAGAGCCTCCGACTCTTCGCTGTCGGAGTCTGCAGAGACTACCAACGTTGCTGCAGAATTGACAACCGAGCCGGCACTTGCGCCATCGTCATTCGAGGCGGCGTCGGAGTTAGAGTGACGACGGACAACGGCGCGCTCGTGCTCTTCAGTAATCGCCATGCCAGTGATGATGGCTGATAAGCTTCGTGGTGGACGAAAGAGACTGGAGTATCTCGGGAACACTTCCTGGGAGTTAAAGCCGTCGTTGATCTTTTCTAGTAGTTTGGGCTTGTATGTGTGAAGTCGAATTTGGAGTTCTTCCTCTCTGCTGCTGTCCTGTGAACAAATTAGCGTCGCGTCAAATTCACCCGAAATTCGTGATGCTTACGATTTCTTGGTGTCGAAAAGATTAGTCGGCCCTGGCATCACAAGCTGATATATCTCGTCACCTTAGTCCTCATTCCATAGCAAGTCTCAGCCGTAGAGGAAGCATCTGGAACATTGTTTGTCTGTAGAACACCGGGTGGTCCGCATGTCTATCAAATGTCGTAGGCTGGATTGGCTCGAAGGTCTTTGTGTTGTCGGGAGCAGCCTATAGGTCTCGTGTGAGTTAACGGTGTGCTGCAGGAGCGACAAAGTTCGCATTGTAGCCTTGGAACATCTACGTATGGTTCAAACTGAGTAAGTCCACATCTGTGGAACACTGTTTCAGCAGAGCGCAGATGCCTCATGTGATTCTGTTTCTCCGTTGTTTGCCTGGAAGCGCCTTGAGTTGCACATCTACTCAGACGAACCAGGAGAGATTAGCGAATACAAGTGTCTGATTGGAGAAGATGTCCAGTTTGAGGGAACGACAGGCTACCTCTGCCAGGATGACTCCAAATTGCCATCTTCGCATACTGATCATGTCCCGCGTTCAGCCAGAACACACGATTGTCCTTGGAAACAGCGAGATTGTTCCGCTCGTGCGAGCCATAGTCGAACCTACACACACGATGCGTGTTGTGATGGGTCCGAAAGAGGCAGCCCTTCAGCCGTCCCAGGAAGGCATTGTGCTTGGGTACCCACTTCAGAGCACCATTATCGACAGTTTGGTTATTCACGAGGAATCGCAATTCCCTAGGCCCCAACTCCTGATCTATGCGAGTCATCTGCCACCTATTCCCTCGAGGAGTCTTCCTTTCGCCCTTCGGCTTTGGAGACAGTATCTTGCGCAAGGCGGTCGAATTGTCATGTGGCTAGAGGGATTGAAAGTGCACGTTGGTGGTGGGCTGTTTAGAGGCGAGGATTGGGGCGATACGGTCGAGCGGTATGGGAAAGCAGCACGGAAAGCAAAGATGCGCCTGACTCGTGTCAATGGCTTTCCCGTTACCAGCCGCAAAGATTTCAAGCGCTTGTCCACAGCTGCAGTCTCAGCGTCCATAGACCTGATCTTCCAGGCAGCGAATTACTTGGAACGGGGACACTCGGAGGAGGCTGCGAAGATTCGTAACACTGCCATTCGATGGTCCGCGCGCTTGGCTCGACCGCAGACAAGAGCGGCTCGAATCTTGGGACAGAGTCTATTGCAAAACTACTTTGACGAGCAGGAGTCGGTATATGGCACATTCGAAGTGGATGATGGCGTAGCGGAGGAAAGCTCATGATTGGCAGTCGGTGGTGGTGTGGTGAAGCGGTGGGTTGAGATGGGAGAGCTTGGCACATGCCAAGACATCCTGCGATATTACATAAGCTAGCATCACATGGATACCGTAGCTGACCCCAGAAATCATTGGCGGAAGAGATCATTCCATCTAAAAAGCGGACTTGCTTCAGCCTGGTACCAGCCTCTCCAGCCTCGCCGGTGGAGATCAGGATAGCACGAAATTGTGAGACTGTCAGAGCAATATGCGCGGAGAATGAACAATTCTGCCATAAAGCAACCCCTATAGAACGCCTAGTCCACTGCCGAGCTTACAAAGGAAAATTTGCACCTATGGGGAGAGGAGAGGAAGTGGGCGTGGTCAATCAATGTCGCCCGTATGTGCTACCGCATCACCATCACTCGTGTCGGATTCAGGTTTCGTCAGAGAACGCCGTTCCTAGTCAGCAATAATTGGAGGCCACGAATAGCTTGCTGGACTTCTTGCAAGTCTGTGGGCGGCTGGATCGGAACGTTGTTGATCCGCGAGGGGCCCTGCGTCCTGTGTAGTCCATGATGCACAGGTGCAGTAGCCGCTGGTGTATGGGAGGTGAGAGGGACAGCTGGGACGTAGGTTATGTGGCTCGATGCTGGGACCTCTTGTTTAATGGTTCGCTGAACAGCAACATGCGAAGCCGACTGTTGGTTGATGGGCAGTGGCGGTGCTGGCTGGTAAGCAGGCAGAATTGGCACCATTGGTTGAACTGACCCGGCTTGTTGGTGATCGCCGGGTTGGCCAGAATGTTGTAATGGCTGCTGTTGCTGCACCGGCATCTGCATAGAATAGTATGCGGTCTGGGATGTAAGTGGAACTTGCGAATTCAGGGCAGCATTTGGCTGTTGGTCAGCGTGCTGGTGCATTGGTGCATCGAGTAGTTGTTGGAAGATTGGCTTCTGATACACTACTTGTGGAAGCTGCCGGAAGACATATTGCTCCTGGGCTAGATTCGGCCCAGCCCGCGTGGAGGCAAGTGGATGATTCCGAGTGTGAGACTGGTGTAGGCTTGCGGTGTACTGCGGATAAGGAGGTGATGCAGACGACCGAGCCATCCTCGTAGCCGCTCCGTGTTGCTGAGGTACAGTAGCACCCATACCGATCGTAGTATTCTCAGCATTTGAGGTGTTGGTGGCATGAACGTTTGCATACGCTGCTGCTTGTGTTGTTGATGGTGTAAATGTGTTCTGGATGGGATCTTCAGGATGGGGATGTTGTGGTGGAGTAGCCGTGGAAGGAAGATGATAAGTATATCCATATTGCGGAGCAGGAGTCGCGATAGTCGAGGCGTAAGCAGACTGATCAGGCATCAGGGGTCCTTGGGTGCCAAGAGTAGTGCTCTGCAACAGGGATGAGAGACCGGACATCGGAACGTCTTCATCGCCAGTCTGTTGGACGAGTCAGCCATATATGGCTTTAGGCATTCACGGAAAACTCACTTGGCGATTAAGCGCTCTGATATCCTGTAGGTTATTTTTAAAAAGCGCGACGAGTGTCGACTTCTTTGGCCGGGAACCGTACCCGATGCCGTACTGGCTGAGAGTCTGTCGCAGCATAGGCATCGTCCACTGGGCTGGGTGGAAGTTCTCATTCATGTAGTCTTTCTTGTTCTCTCCACGGGCTTCGCGGATCTCAGCAGCATACTTCTCGAGCTGCGCCATGAGCTCGCTGAAATTGTCCGAGGGGTTGTGTCTGATCCCCAGCGCACAGAGGTAGTCGACAATTTGTTCCTTTTTTAGAGAGTTCTGGTGATCGTAGCCCCACGTGAGATAGTTAGACATGGTCGGTCGAAGATTGAGGACAGATGAAGGCGCCACCGCAAAAGGATGTTGCTCTGACGCTTCTCAAGTCTTTAGTCATTTACCTGCATCGCTCGAAGGGTTGGGTAGAATTACTTAACCGTAGGGTGTAGAATGTGATAGGATGAACACGTCTGGGGAACTGCAGTGCAGGTTACCGCCCGGGGTCAGGCAAAATGAATGCTAGAGGTGTTTCTTTCGATCTTGCAAGCAATGAGTTCTTCGAATGGTGTGCTGATTTCCAAAGGATACCAGATCAAACAAGCGGTTAGCCGATTTCGTTTTCTGAAGAGGTTTGACGGACGGTTGGCGTGTTGTGATTGTGAGGATTGTCTTCCAACGGCAGAGAGCACATGCATATATATCACGAATAATCTCCTTCCGGAACTTATGGGTTACCCATCGTGTTCAAAGACATGCTCAGCCAGCGTAAGGTCTTGAGACTTACATCTTGCAATGAGAGATAACGTTTTGGACTTTCCGCCAATGATAGCACCTGCGAGATGATTGAGAGTACTACACCTGTGATTCAGGGTAGACCACATGCTCAAAAAACACTGTCTCAAGCCACAAGCGAGCAGTATGACCTTGCCGAAACATACCTCCTGAGACCGGGATAGTAGCTGTATCGGACAGAGGAATGAAACCTCCTATCTTCGGTGGTTGGTGGACAGATAGCGGTGGGAATGTTCTAGTGTACGGAAACGGGATCGTGTGCCCTGTTTGGCGTCTCGATTTCTGGCGCAAAATTATTTGTATCTCTCCAAAATCTGCGCAAAGGTGTTCATGCAAGCATAGCAGAGCCCAAAAGTTCCTAAGCTTTCAAGTCTGCCTCTTGTCGGAAAGCTAGCAAAGCATAGTGCAGTCAAAGAATTTCAGAGCTGTCAAGCTGATCGTCTTGCCGATAACGACGTTATGTCTGGAGGACAGTACTTCGACGACATTCGTCACAGTCTTCTTCGCCAACCCGCCAACCCGGCCACGGGTCAGAATCAGCGATACCCGATGTCTATAACAGCACGAGGAGACTACAGCTTCGCCGGCGGCCAACGGCTGCCGATAACCCAGCCATATGTTCAGCCACCAGTTCTGTACCAGAGCCATCACCACCAGCCGTTGCCAGTAGCACAGCAGCCGCATTCCCAGCAGATAATCTACAACCATGATCTCTGCCGCCTTGACAATCATTGCTTCTCCTGTCCACAGTGTCAGGTCATGCCTTTGGCAGCGGAGCCACACCAAGAAAGTCCCAAAGCCGCTGCGAATCAAGCATTGCGAGTCGCTGGAGAAATGGAATTGAACGATAATGAGGAAGCTCCAGCATGTTGCCAGACTCCTGAATACGTTACACGTGGAACCCAGACTGTATCGCAAGAACCTCTAGAAGTATTCCAGTCCGGTCCAGAAGTAGCTCAAGTTAGCGCTCAAATGGTGAAGGAGATCCAGCGTCTGCGACAACAGCTGACTGGTGGAGAAGGCTTCCCAGAGCGCCTGGAGAGGCTGGAGTACAGTCTGCTTGAGGCGGCGAACATCCATCATACATCCAGCGAGCGCGTAGAAGCTGCTATTGATCGCTTGAGTGCCGCGAACGAGACTGGGCTTCAGAAGATCGCCAGCTTGATGGACAAAAACCTCAGTGTGCGGCAGAACGCGCTGGGCCAGTTGCAAGAGCTGCGCTCTTTATTGATGGAGAACAGTGGAGTCGGTTCGGAATCGCCATTGCAACCAATACATTTGACGCAGCACTTGCGGCACGTCAGCAATGCTTCGAACCAAAGCCAAGGCAGCGAGAGTGTCTCCAATTCTTCACATTCTGTTCACGCAACTCTCGTACAGAGTGCAATCGATCCAATCTTGCAGAACGGAGCCCTTGAATCTGAGATCCTCAAGGGCTTCGATGTCAACAGCAAGGGCAAAGTGCTCAACGAAGACGGTATGCAGGTCAGGCAGCCAGTGCAGGGCAAGCTTGGTCGGTATGATGAAGAAGGCGAAGGATTTCATAGTCTGAATACTCCGCCAACGCCGAGGGAGCTGCGGCAAGGTTGGGAGCGGGGTCTTTCGTCACAAGTCTTCGGTCGTGATGCGATGCAGTCTTCAAAGCCAGACGACCCAGCCGAAGTAGCTAATACCAGTGGTGAGCCTCTCGACGCAAGTAAGGATACTGCCCAGGGAGATAAGGGCAGGGACATAGAGGAAACTATTACAGTAAATGTTTCGCGCATCGCGACAGAAGACAACACAGCGGAAGACTCGCAGAAGAGCGAGGTGCAGGACCTGGTTGCGCAACTTCACGCAGGGGAAGAGCAGACGGAGGGAAAAGGACGCGCTATAGCATATGACAACATTCCCGATGACGCGTTGGCAAAGTTTGACATATGAAGCCGTGGAGGAGAGGAGAAAACTTTGTGCGAATGATGCTTCTACCACGAGTGGAGTGCAGAGATCATGAAAATCAGAAAAAGAGCTACGGTATAGATACATCGATGTCAAAGCAAGCTATCAGGGAGATACTTCTGTTCGAAACAATCGTACCTGGCGCGACAAAGGTCCCTACCGTGATACTTCGCCGTGACTTCTTGATGACTGGAGGGTCGATGACTGACACTCATACAAGTCACGGGTTGACCCAGTTCTGGCCTCCATCACACTAGAGACTCATCTGTGCCCCCTGCTGCGCCTTTCTTCTAGATTATCACATGTCAGTGTTCGTAAAGTTTGACACAGGCTAGAACTTGTAAGGAGATCTCAGAAACCCGGCCTCAATGCAAGACATTGACTTAGCCTTAAGCTACCATCTTAGGTCCACTATATGTCAAGGCGAGATATTTGACGGTCTCTCATCACGATCATGTTGTTTTTGTCGTCCCCGTCCGGTGATGTAATGATCTAGAAAGGCACCAGTAAAGATGCCAGTGCACAAGACCCTGGATCCCGAAGAGAGCCCCGAGGCTCGTATTAGCCGCTTGGAGCATTGCTTACGGCTCGCGGCCGCCACGGCTGAATGGCAGCAGGACGAGCTAGCAGGCCGCGACCGCATCCTCGAGAATCAAGCACAACTCCTAAAGGATCAAGGCCGGACCATTTCCGACCTTGCACAGAAGCACCATACTGCCGAACGAAATTTCAAGTACTGCGAAGAGCAGCTGGAGCAATTGAACGACAAAAATCAGAACCTGCATAAGAAGATCGCCAGCTTGATGCAAGAGCTGAGATCAAGAAACCATACGGAGTTCGACATACAGCAGACTCAAGCACAACACAGTCCACTTCGCAAAAGTCTCCCAAGGGCGGCGAAGTGTCAAGAGACACTCTCCATCGCAAATATCGGTTCAGTCATCGGACATGGCGAACTTCTTCCGCATTTGAATGCCGCCTTTCAGGACTCGAGCGATGCCATCCACCGACTCGACGGTGAGACGTACGAAATACGCAGACTGCTTGAGTGCCTTCCCGAAGCTCTGGCTGACAAGCTGCAACATAGGTTGGAAAAGAGCAAGACAAGCTTGGCAACCTTGGACCGCGCGCCATCTCCGGAAGTTGAGGATGAGGGAAGATTTGTGCTGGATAGTACTGCAAAAACACAAGAGCAGAACCCACAGGATACCGCAGCGGCTATCAATGTAGCCGGAGAAAGCATGAAACTGTTGGCCATTTCTGTTCTCGACTTCTCTATGAGTCTGGTTTGAACAGACGTACCCTGCGATGAGTAACTGCTCGAATCTGTGTGACCCATGACTTCAAATGGCTACTAGCAAGGAACAATCGTAACAATCAGGGTATCACGGGAAAAAGCCGATGCGTGGTGTAGACTCACAGATTGATTCAGAATGAGAAATGGTGGTCAGAAGGGTGGTACCCGACAATGGGATCTAGAGCATCGGACATTCTGTCGCACCCTAGTGATGCGTCGCCTGGCCCATGAGCTTTGGCCGGCAGCGCCTATGGCAGCTTGCAACAGACCTGGTACACAGTGTCAGGCTCACCCGCACTCATACCGTGTCGTGCGACGACCATGTTCAAACTCTTCTACCTTCAACTGGACCTGGATATCGTCAATTTTTAGGTCCTGGTGCACTTCTCCAGCGGGTACTATGGTTTCGCCTTCTATGGCAGGGCCTTCTCCTGGGGTAACTTATGCTGATCTGCCCGCCTCCCAGTCTTCCTAGGTGACTACGTAGCATCTGCGGAGAATACGATGGATTTCCCGTGCGGAGCACAGACCAGGCGGACAAAGACATTGTACACCAGGTCACGCCCCACCCCAGCTTCTTCTTTTCTTCCTTTCAAACGCTCGATCTTGTAAATCCTGACATACCAAGTACCGGTGAAGGCAGCGAGCATCGGATCAGACCATACCTAAAGCGCCTGCTTAGAGGCCAATACCGCCATGGACTCGCAGTCGTCCAAGACCACTCGTTTGTAAGCTATCATTGAGCATGCGCGGAAATGGATACAGCTGACGTGAGCATCAGTCGGGCACGCCTTTACCGCAAGGTCTTTTTGACCATGGTGGTACAAGAACATCTGCTCCGCAACTTTATGGCATGGCTCCTGTATGAGTACATCCTCGGCTTCTGCTTCCCTGCTCGCCGCCCGGTTAGCGCGCTGCTCGACATTCCCACCACATTCGACCCTCTCGGCGCGGTGCAGACCATCTTGGCGCTCTTCATCACCCTCCTAGCGAGCTCTGCCAAGCTCTATCATTTCCACGAGAGCAGGTTCCAGGTATCAGATGAGTACTGCGAGGTTGCAGCAGCCGAGTTCGAAGACAACACACACACGGCATAGGTGCGAGTGGACGAACCCGTCGTTAAGGTTTTCGTTGACCATCTCTCGTGCAGGACGACAACATTACAGCGAACGGTCCATCTGGCAGCTTGTAGCAAGAAGCATGACTGGAGCTTTCGCTACGATGGCGATCGTTGGGAAAGGATTGGTCTGATGTTGACAAGGACAAGAGCAAAGCCTGACAAAGGGTGACGAAGACTTTATGCGACGGGAAGCATTTTTAGGAGGCAAGAACGTTCAGGTTCGACTCGGGGCAACATATGTTTGCATCCTCTCCCATGCACTCTGGCACGAACAGAAGCCACTGATGATCCCCTCTACAAGAGCACAGTGACCATTCTATAGTAACGTTGCGTTATGTTAGACACGGACGATATGCGTCAGTGTGAACTTGGAGATATGCTATGTAATGGTGTCATAGGTGGCCTATGGAGAACAACTTCAACAGCGTCTAACGGTGAACGAGCGACAAGCGAGGTCCCTCCTAGCACAATCACTTGGCTGATCCTGTGGGTCTCCTTCCCAATCAGCCTCCGTAATAGCCGTGTCACTGCCATAAGCCTTCTGGCATCTATTTGCCATGGATTCGCTGCTTTGCAATTCTTCTCTCCCAGTTCAATATCTTGGTCGCAATCCCGACCACCCGGTCGTGACAGGTTCACGATACCACCAGCGTGTATCTTGGCCCCTCTAGACTCAGCATCCACGCTCCATCGTCCTCTCCAGCGCCTCACGAGCATGAACTCCATTGGCCAAATCTGGTACCACCATAGCTTCAAGCGACCTAGCTAGTTGCTTAAGCTGGCGCTCGACGTCTCTTTTCTCAAGCTCACGTGTGATGTTTTCCACTGCGTCGCCCTCGATCAGCTCGTAGAATCTTGGTGCGTACTTTGCCAACACCGGACCCAGGAGCCGAATGGTGTTGAGCCAGTCTCCACGAAGGATGGCACGGATGAGGCTGCTAATTTGAACCCCTTCGAAGCCGATTTTGAGAATGTTGGCCACCAGATAAATAACGTTCTTCATCCAGATAGCCCAGTAGCCACGGTCGTGTGGACCGACGTTGGTAGGAGGCTCGACCAGGTAGACAGGACCGTCTCCATCCACGTCTTCATCTGCAGCCGGCAAACCAGGAGAGTTGGGGTCTTGGGGTGTAGCGTGATCCCACGTATCAAGGCGAGGAGGGCTACTAGCTTCTCCACGTCTCTGCTCCATTTTATCATAGTTGAACGTGCAAGGAGCAGCGTCCAAGGCATGGTGTGGTAGGGTTGTAGGAAGTGGAGAGGCGCCGCGACCGAAGTACTGTGGCTCCAGACTCCCCGCTTTGATCGATGGCGACGCGAGGGCAGGACCTGACGTTAGTCCTGGAGTGCTGGCAGGCGACGGCAAGGGATGCATCTGCATCTGCTTGAGGCTGGGTTGCAAGGCACTCGTAGAAGAGTCGCTAGCGCCGTTGAGACTCATGCGGCTAATGTTAGGCATCTCCTTATCCTCAACGAGAGCACCATGCAGGTCGTCGGCCAAAATTGGCGATGCATCACGACTAACGCGTGCAGAGCGGGTGACGCGTGATGGACGATTGCCGGCGGTCTCTGGTGGGCCCTCGTCGATGACAATCGGAGCCAGCGCCTGGTCTCGAACACCGATAGCCTCTTGGGCCTCCTTATACCGTTTGAGGAAGTCATGCATGCTGTTCTTGGTGATGCGCTTCGGAGTGCTTATCTTGAGGAATTCCCGGGCTAGGCCGTCTTTGCACGAAGTCCAATTGTGGTCGCTAGCAACGCAGCAGAATTCTAGGGCTTCTTCCAAGCGGTCTTTCTTGATGTAGAGCGCGGTGCCGCAAGGGCATGTGCCAGCTAATAGAACGCGCGGATGACCACCCCACTGGTGGTTGAGGAGCTCGTAAGCCTGCTGGATGCCACTCATGCTGAGATGCTGCCTCGTGTTAGTCATCTGTGCACTGATGACACCCTAATGCCATGTGCGAATTTGCTTCTTTACCAGGAACTTGGAAAGCGATTGAGGTGCTAGAATACTTGATATCAGCAAGGCAAGTTTGGCGATAATCAACGATGGAATGGTAGTGATAGAGAAATTCCAGTCTTGTCGGTGAAAGGAAAAGGGGCCAGATGTTCACTCTATGGCTGAGACGGCTAGACGCAGACATGTCGTCAGGCATAGTCACCTCTCAAACACCGCTAGCAAACACCATCTACATCCTCCTATCCTGATCCAACATCTTCCCAGAACGACTAAAAGGCATTGAGAACGCGGTAGAGCTGCTGAGAATGCTGCAAGAGTGGCTAAACCTGCTCGGCGAGCTGCTCCACATGCTCCACCCATTATCGCTGTTACAGATCTTGGTTGCCGGCGAGCTGATCCTTTGCCTTGGGGGGGCCATCTGGTTTGTCCTAGGCTGCTTCTGGGATCTCGATACTAGAGCAGTCCGCTTTGCAGTCAAAGTCTGGCGCAGTATTTGCGAGCTGAAAGAAATCCTCGCGGTATTGACATTCATCATCATTGTCTGGGCATATCGGCATCCCGCTACAGAACAGTCGGCACTAGCACCAGCACCAGCACCAGCTAGCCCATGTTATGAGGCTAGCAAAAACCTGGATTGCGATTTCTACCTGCCACTGCAGCAAGATCTGCTCATCAGCATGAAGTATCAGAACAACGTGGGTATACCGGCTCTGACCGTTGATACGATGAATTTCGTTGAATCTGCCTCGTCGCTTATTGAGGCTCAAGCAAATCTTCGCAAGAGCTTCGCCGAGGTCATTACGACCGACTTCGGTGAGTGGTGGGAGAATGCCGCATCCAAAAACTCGTTGAAGATACGGCCCATAGAGAAACGCATTGCGGACAAAGTCCGAGCCCTGAAGCAGGACAGTGGCTCCTGCGAGGAGGTTCGGCGCAACATCCTTGGCATGCAGAAGCCGATCCTGCACAACCAGCTAGCCAGAGCTCTCGACAGTCTTCACAAGGAAGCCTACTGGCGTCGGTTCTATGTTGCCCTCTTTGCCTGGGACCGTCACACGTGGCAAGGAAGATTGACATATCCTCAAATTGACAATTTCAGTAAACGCCTTAATGAATCCATAGCCCAACTCAGCACCTTTCAGAAGGCCGATAACGTCACTGGTGCTTGTATCGGACCATTCATCACGACTTTCGAAACAGACTTCCTGTTGCTCCAGCAGTCGGCTCGCCAGAATGATGGCGGCATAGATCTGGAGGGAGAGGTTGCAATGAAGAGAGCTCGCTGGCCGATTTTCGGGAAGAAGGCGGACTACACATCTGACATGTTGGACAAGATGGCACAGGGTGTATGAGAGGAATATAAGATGCTGGGAGACATGAAATTGCGGCCATGGAGATAGGTGTATCGTCGCGCGGTTCTGCAGATGCAGCTCAGCGCAAGGTGTTCCTGCTTCCGGCTGCTGCGCCGCGTGCCTTGGTTCTAGAGATGCGAGGTATGTCGGCGGCTGACATAGGATGATAAGTAAAGAACCCGACGAATCTACACGGCTTCGCGCCAGATCCCGCGCGATACGTCTGAACTCATTCCAAGCCCAAATTAAGCTTAGTCTCCCGGGTTCAGCTGCCCTATATTGGAGCAGTAAGCTTCCACCCTAGCTTGACCACCATCGCTGCCGATGTTGGGCGGACAGAAACCTATCTGCTAGCAGGAAACAACCTATCAAACACTTCACCCCACTCATACTTCGACACTCGCAAAGCTCCTGGCTGTCCAATGCTGCGGTAAATTGCTAGCAGGCGTTCCAAAATTCGGTTCCCGAGTGCGCCACCGCTTCTGGAGATCGCAATAGACTGTGCCCAGGTCTGGAAGTTGTCGGACTCTGGAAGAAATGTCCAGCGCATCCCTACATACTTTCTTTTATTGTACCTGTGATCCCCCAACCTCGTCGGAAATTGTCCGGTATTTCTGCTTCCGATACATAGCCTCATGGTCCGGATATCGGTCAGCAGTATATGCTGCGGTAATACGATGATCAGTAGTGGCCCATGTTCTGTGGTTGTGGACCGAGTGGAAAGGCATGCGTTCCAGCAGTTCCTCCGAATCTCGAAGTCAACGGCAAACGCTGGAGTCGAGTGCTGCTGAGACTGGTCGAGAAAGACACGATACGCGTGACCAACCAGGAAAGGCATTACTAGCGTTGTGGGTCTACGGTGAGATGTGAGTAGGAGTGCGATGTTGGCGAGTCACGTGACTTACTGGTGCCAAAAGTATGGAAAAGCAACGTTACTAAGCTTGGCGCGCTCGAGTGGCGCTTGGGAAAGGTAGACCGCACGTTCTTCCGGCTCCATGTGATCGCCGACGTACCACTGTTCTTCGTCTTCGGCGTAATCAATGTCCCATTTGATTTTGCCTTTGACCTCAGTCAGCCTTGGGTATATACTCAGCCTTGCGATTGATTACGATAAGGACTTACCGGCAATACTTGGGCTTTGGCTGAGTAAATCATTCAAGCTCAGCGACAAAGCAAGCGCGAAAGGAAGTACCTTGATTTCGGGTCCCAGGCAGCTGGCGATGCCATGAACAATGTCCCAGTCCGCCAAAGTTTCTTGAACATCGCTGAAGTGTATCGCTTTCCTCACACTCTTGAAGCAGCTGTACAAGCAATCGGCATTGAAGCTAAGACAGAGCGCGGCTTGCTTCTCGGATAGACGAAACCAGCGCGCAACTCTTCCTCCAGTTCGCTCCACTCGAGAGATGAATTCTTGCTCGAGGTTGAGATGTCGCCATGGCCTGGGACCCTTCCTTCCCGGATAGTGAGACCTTTGACGTTGAATTGGCGCCGACCCTAGGGGCCACCAGACGACACCAGGAGTGCTTTGAGGCCCTAGTATGGCTGCATCGGTATATCGGGACAATGCCACTAGCGACGGGAATCTGAGACCCGCTGCTGCGGCTGCTATATCGTCAACACCAAGCTGCAGCCATCTCCAAGACCCTTGAAATGCTTCCGGGGGAGATCTAGGATTCACCAGAGCACCGGCGAACTGGGCGGCTTTGATCAAGTCACGTCGCTGCTGATACAACCATGGTGACAACTGTGCAACCCCAAATTGCGCTGTTGGAGTCTCGGCTACCATTCTCCGCAGATCAAGCCCTCCCAGATGGAGATGTACAAAGTCCAATGTTTCCTTCCGACATGTGAGAGCAAGCTGGGCGCTGTCCATATCAGCCAATCCTAGTTCTTCGGGGTCTACGGTACCTTTCAGGGAATACTGGCGTGCGCAATCCCAGGCATGCAGAGCACAGTCGGAGCTGTTGGCTTGCTGTAAACAAGGCATATAAGTAATGTCCTCCGGTCTAGGCCACTGAACTGACCTCCAGGCAAGATCGTCACGAAGCGAGATCAGGTGAGCCAGGAGTACCAGTTCCTCCCGAATGTCGTCGAGGGAGTTGGCAGCTTGCATGGAATCATGGACAGTGATCCAGCCGTGGCCGTCAGCTATCAGGAAGAGTACGTGTACCCAGTGTTTTATGCCGGTGTTGTAGATTACTGAAAATGACTCAGTAGTTGTAGGCATAACAGCAGCTGGAAAAGCGCCTAGCCGACCCTCACGTGCTTGATCCAGCGTCCGTCGCAGCTCGCTTAGCGTCTCTTGGCTTGAGATTTCACGGCCTGAATCGTCCGCTCTTCGCACGAACAAGTGGATGTCAGTGGAGTCTGCAATGAAGTGATTTCTGTTAGATTCGTGATCCCGCGCTTTAGCTCGGAGAACCTTCAAGGTCCCATCAGTTGTCCATGCATCGCCACCAAGGGTCGGCGGGTGAAGGAAACGCAGATCTCCCCAGCAAATTGCGAGGTCGTCTCCAGCCATTGTCAGGTCTTGCGTTATCAATATCGGATTGTTTTCGGGTCCCAGACTGCGGCACAAGATCTCAAAGGAGTGCTGAATGTCCAAAAGTCTTTCTGCAAAATGCCTCTGCCAGTCCGCGGCGAATAGCATCTGCTCAAACGTCTTTTGATCCCGTCGAAATGTGAGCCACGCATCTTGATGCATATCTTCTTCTGGCTAAGGAATGGGGCTGGTACAGAGATCCGCGAGGAGCGAACGTACCTTAACAGCAGGAACCACGTGTTTCTCCCCTTGAGCTGAATTGTCTCAGATCCGCCTACATGGGTTTCGAAATGATTTTTCCAAATCATGCCGACATCAAAGGGAGCAAAGCTTTGTCTAAGACATCCATAAACCCTTATGGCCTGCCGTAACATCCTATAGTCTGCGATCATGGAGGCGTCCATTGACTGTTTCCAGCCCCGGAAGATTTCCTAGTAGCCGTTCGAGATGGATGCGCCCTCAGACGCTTGCTCTGTTGAGGACGAGTGCATGGTATTTGCACGGGCCCTTGGCCGAGCCTTACATGACCCGTTCAGCTATTGCGTTACCGGCTTTCTGGCAGAATCACGGATTGCTCATAGATTGGAGCGCGTGAAACTCGCCCTTGGACCAGATCGAGAGCTCAGACGCTGCATGATTAGAAGTATGGTCTCCTTCGTATAGCATTGTGCATCCAGGCTAACAACTGCAGCTTTGGAAAGCGCCGGATGCGATGCCGTATTCGTGTATGCTCTCGATCGCAACCTCAGCTTTCCAGCCGAAGATACGGATGACTTTGAGTTCTGGGACTGGGCGATGAAGAATACCGGAAAGCTACAAGTCCTTCCTGTTGACGCCAAATCTTGCTGGCGGCAGCTGGGAGTTCATCCTGCCGACCTGACGGGCCGCATCTGGGAGTGGACGCGACACCGTGACAGAGTCCAGGGGATTCGGACTTACGACGTTGTGATTGTGCTAGTGGAGGGGATTCCAGATTACCTAGGGGTCGTGCCATCAGAGATCTGGTGGAATGCGACCCATCGTGCGTCCGACCACCTTGAGACTTCATTATCTGCGCCCTTATGGCTCCAACCGTTCATGGTTCACTTTGACGACATGGAACAGGCAATCGAGAGTCTCGCACGTGTAGCGGCGACGACCAACGACGAAGCACCAATGTGGTACATGAACCCGACCAACAATGTTCGCCTAGAGGGCTGGATCCCTGAAACAACTAGCGATCCGCCCATTATGCCGCTGGGCGCAAATTCATTACCTCGACGGTGTGCAGAGGGTCTTGTTCGATTTCTTCGCATACTGCGAGCCGCCGACCCAACCATCAAGATTTTCTTCAACAGAGATCAACCTCTAATTCATGATTTCTATCTCGCACTCCCTGGAATTGGCATGGTTCGAATTGAGCACAAATCTAAACTGGCGCCATACACGGCTAGTGCCGTGGCAAACATGAAATGCAAAAGCAGCAGACAGTATCCGTTTGCGGTGCGACGTCTATGGCACTTTTTCCTTGGCCAATATCTTGACGCTTTCACTTGCATCGGCAGAAATGAAACGCATCTGCTGTACCGGAATGGGAAGGTCGACAGAGCCTTCGTTAACTCTCGGACAAAAGCAACTCTCCCGGAAGTATTGTTATACATCAGGCAAAACGCCATCGCAGCGAAGATGGCCATCGCTGATTCCCTGGATCAACTCACACCATCAGGAGTTTGTAGCGGCCTCCAGAGACAATTGTGGACCACGAACTTCCAGTCGGTCATGGCGAGGGCTGCACCACACGCAGACTGGGAAAGAACGACTCGCATGCGCAGCATGACCTGGGTTGCCGAAGCCCTGCAGTACTGGTGTTTCAAGTTGCAAAAGAACGTCCTGTTCCGAGTGGCCTCTCGCAACTCGATCTTCACTCATGTTCTCGTTTATCATGAGTGGACACAAGGCGATGTGGACCGTTTCCAGAAGCACGGAGCATTGCCCTTCCATGTCTGGTCAAAGGCTATCGCAAGTACCTGGTCGATTGCACTGCGAATAGATGACCGCCATTACTCGCCGGATTTCCCATTGTCATCCCACTTAGGACAGACTGCTAGTGGCTGGACGAAAGCACCAGCAGAAAATGATCTCAGGTGTTTCAACATATTTAGTGTGGCGAAGAGTTCTTTGTTGCACCAGAACCGGGAGCGATCTGCGTGGTACGCCACGTTTCCGGACGACTTCACGACCCGATTCCAGTCCGAGGAGCCAGAAGACCGACGACAGCCACTAGATCCCGCAGTAGGAACTCGAGGTCATCATTTCATAAGACGGACGGCTCTCGAGGATAGATTGCAAAATCCTCCTTATCTAGGAGAATCGTTCGTCAGGCCGTTCGAGGTGCCGTTCAAGCCAGCGAGCTTCGAGCCAATGAGATACATGATGAATTTAGCTGATGGTACCATCAATCGCCAGCTCAACCGGGTCCTCGATGACGATATGCTGAACGAAGAATTCCAATGGCATAGCCCACAGGCCTCCTCGCAAGCGCACAGTCCAACGATTCACGTTGGCATGTACGTGAGACCAGTGGCTCTGTGGCTGCAGGCTCTGTGGTCATACGGTAGTAAGTACTTGTGAACTCGCCGAGGCTAGTCCGTTCGACTAACACACTTCGCAGTAGCATATCGAAAAATTTGATGCTAATCACGCTTCATGCATCCAAGTTCGGTGGTGGATGGGTGAAAGCGGTGTTCGTGCATGAGCCTTCGTGTCTTGCATTCTGAGAAACAAGACATTATGTCTCATCAGCAGATTCACCCGGTCAAGCAAGCAGAATGATGCCCGTGTGAGTTTATACAAAATTCGCGTTAGTCCTTGAATGCAGGTCCTTCGTGTGCCTTGATTTGCTTATTCAGTCGCCATGAATGTCTTGATTCCAAAAAAGTCTGGCCCGTGGGCTGCATACTACTTCACGTGGTTCGAGATGTTTTTGCACGAGATCAGACGATTGGAGGGTGCCGAGCAGGCGTTGGCAAAAGCATATGAGCATCTCGCCCATGTAGCGAGCGAGCTTGACAGTGAGTCTGCCCGAGTGGGCGCTGCGCCGCAGACGTCTAACCAGGCTTTTAGCGTGGCTGAGTCCGTCCTTCGGAGTTTGGCTCCCACTCATACCGATCCATCTCGATGAAGATGGACGTGGCGAGCGTACAGTACCAACCGCGTGGTCGGAGGAGCTTACACACGAAACGACACAAGTCGATGGCCTTATCGTTCTAGGCTCTCTCGGTCACGATCTCCACCAAGTGCGGGAGCTTCAACAGATGACCTTTCGCCCGGAGATCCATCAATTCTTGAGCAGACTCGAGTCCGCCTTGCTGGAGGCTTACAGTAAGTGCAGATCTGAGATCGAGTACAATTCGAAGGTGAACTGACCTAAAACTCGATAGACGCATTGAAGGTCATACTTCAAGCAGACATTCGCAAACGCTATGGAGAGCATCGGACGAGGACTCCCGATTCTGGTCAAGATATAGGACTACCCTCAGTCAGCGATACTGAGCAGCATGATCACGATAACGCATACCTGGAAGAGTTGGACGATGCCGATCTTGATATGCTGGATCGACCTTCGCGTGAAGCTGAAGGCCATCAAAACGCGGACGAGGAAGAAGATGAGTGGTTCGATTTCGCATGATAGCGTCTGGGCACGCTTTGCCCGAGGT
Organism: Pseudocercospora vitis; assembly: GCA_026120125.1. Classification (NCBI taxonomy): domain Eukaryota; kingdom Fungi; phylum Ascomycota; class Dothideomycetes; order Mycosphaerellales; family Mycosphaerellaceae; genus Pseudocercospora; species Pseudocercospora vitis. The sequence goes on from JALRML010000044.1 coordinate 128,881, forward strand.
TTAGGACATCACGGTGTCCAGATCCTTTTCTTGTCTCCCGCCTTCTTGTCCTGTGATCTGCTGAATCTACCGAATCTGGCCCGGACTCATGCGCTTCTCTATGCCGTGACTAAATTACGTGCTCATGAGATTTCTCACAAGGGACGGAAATTTGTGCCTCCATTCCGATGTACTATACTCTTTATGGTATGGTGAAATTCCAACTGGGATGGCTTCAGCGCTGCACAAAATAAGAACATTTCGATCAGAAGAGTGTACCAAGCCATACGTGACAGCAACTCGCAAAACCAACAAGGATTCATTTTGGGAGACAGTGCTGGATGCGAGTACAGACGCGAGCTCCTGAAAAATAGAAGACACAACGCACCCTAGAAGCTCATCCAGGCCCGGAGTCGTCACCACTCTGCAAATTCTCGCCTTTCCTGTGCTTGGTTGTGTAAGACTAGGCCTAGCACCTGCTGAACAGCTAGATCGCCTTTTGAGACATTTTTCAGGTTCAGTGCGCCTCTTAGGTACAAATGTTCTCAGACATGTAGGCCAAAAGTCCTTGTTCGATGGTTCGAGATGTCAAGCGTGCAGACGAAGGAAGTGGGCACAAGTGGTTGATCAGGCCACGAGTGGGTAATTTCACTTCGCACAAAACCGCTTGGGAAGTGTTTCCCGCCATCGCTCGACGCCTCCTTGCGTCGCTCTGATGCTCCGGATCACCATCGCCATCGCAACGAGGCATCAAGCTGCAAGCTTTCACACTTTCCTCCACACTTAGTATCCCTCGAGCCACGCACTTCTCGTATTGCATCGCAAACGTACTAATTACAAATCCCCGAATCCCCTCTTTCTGGAGATACCCTTGCCTATCTTGTATCGTCTGTAAAGTTTCAGCCCAGTGGCGTGCATAGAGTGCGACTCTCTGGCCCAATACTAGCTCATGGAGAAGAGCGACGGTGGCCGCCATTTCCAGTTCCAAAGGCTGGATGAACTACCTGAGGGCGTCTTTCCTTTGTTGCTCGAGCGTTGTTGTTGATGTACTTCTGTCCAAGAAGGATATATTTGGAGGTCTTCATTGCATAGGCTTTGACTTCGCCGCCATGCTCCGCTTGATAGCGTAAATCTGTCGAGGATTGCTATCCCTATGATTTGAGTTGCTTAAAAGAGACGTTTCGGTTGATGATGGGTCTTTGGTGAATGTAATGCGCAGATTGATGTAGTGTCTTGCTTGGTGTTCGTGCGCTGCTCCGTGGCATGGCCTTTCCCAATAGAAGGCCGGTATTCCTCTTGACAGGGTCGATGCTTCGCATCTGATGATGGTATGGTACATATTCCAGTCTCGCAATGTCTGAGCTTGGTGATAATGGAGCCTTTTCTCAGCTATATTTGACTGAGAAAAGCTGTGGATTTGACGGCAACGTCGCAGACCATCAACACGCGATAGCGTGGTGCAAGAAGCGCCCGGGTACACTCCTCACACCACCCTACTGCAGTCAAAGTTCTGCGATCAACAGAGCATGTGTCGTGTTTCGAGGAAGATAAGTATGGACATCAGCAAAAGATATTGAGAGTTGCAAAGCAGAACTGGCCAGGTACCTGGAGGATGTGCAAGACACTGGCGCATGAGACTTTGTGAAGAATGAATCTGCACACTCGAACGACCTAGTTTGGTCGTGGCGACGTGTGTCATACTCTGAGAGTCTGGTGTCTTACTCGGGGTGTCTCCCTCGACAACCTAAAGGTGTCCCAGACTGTCTTGCCTCAGAAGAGCCTAAGCGATGCAGTCATATCTTCATAGCCCAGAGCAGAAGCTGAATAGAAACGAGTGGAAGAAGACGACAATACGCAACTCGTAGGTGTCATGGCTTCCTGGAGCGATGTCTTCGCTTTGGTCGTTCCTCTCACATGCGAAGCCGACAACGCACTTAGAGCTAGGGCCAACAGATTTCTCATTACGACCGGGGACTCTTACAACATCCAGAAGCCGAAAGGATCACGCCGGAGGCAGGCCATCTTGGCGAGACTTAAGTTTTCACTGTTAGCAGGAAAGCATTGCATTACATTTGGATCATCACGTGGGAACAGCGTTACTTTACCAAAGGAGAACGCCGTCGATCCACAGCATTTCTTCATCAAGATCGACCAAGAGAAAATCTACCTAACTAACCTTTCCCACCACGGCATATGGATACAGGACCAGTCTGCTGATTCCAAACGACGCTACATCAAACTCCATCAGCAGACAGTACTGGTCGATCGAGACATACGGATCCGGCTCGGCGGCTCTTACCAGTTGGCTTTCCTGATCAGACCTACGGCAATTATTCGTAGTTCAGCTGCGATGCAGTGGCTACGGACTGAACATGCGCGATCACTGGGAGAAGTGGAGACAGCTTCACCGACCGCGAAGCCGGAAAGAGCAAGCTGCGGAAACGTTAGCACGTGCACATCAATGTGAAGGCAGTGCAAAGGCAACGTTTCAACTGTCTCAGTCGTCTTCATCATCAAAATACATAACCTCTTCTTCATTTTCGGCTCCATCGTCTTCGCCGTCTCGATCTCGGTTCTCTGCTTGGCTTGCGTCTTTGTTCCTTGCTCCGCGAATCTCTAGTTCACGCTCGACTTGTGTGACAGGTACTCCAAGCGGAATCCCAGCATGGGGAGATGGGCCCCTTGGTAGCAAATTCCGCAAATCCAGTGAAGTGAGAGAGGATCTGATATCGCCACTGCGAAAGCGGCACCGATCGAGAATGGTATGATACACATCCTCAATAGAGTCACTGCAATACTGTTGCAGTGCTGTGAGCTTGTCTCTGGAAACATTAGTTGTCGCCGGTCTGAACAGATATGGCATAGAATCTAGCCTGAGATCTGGTTCGGGGCCATTGGGTCGCGTCCGCTTGACAAGCGTCCAGCGCGAAACAATCGCCTCCAGTTCCAGGGTTGATAATAAGAAGAATTTACTTTGGGGCTGGATCAACACGAGTGATGGTGGCGTTGTCACGAAGAGTTCGAAACGAGCACCGCGGCTGAATTGCAAAGGATGCAGTGACGTCGCTGAGCTTGGGGGATTCAGCAACGCATTGCATTTCAGGTGACGTCCCCGCTGAGATTCAGCGTAGAAGCAGGTCCGAAGGGGTTGATCCCAAACCAGGTCCATGAAGAGAAGCGTGGGATATCTCGCACTGCGCTCATCAGAAAAAGGCGACCACTGGTGTCTGTAATCTTACCCCGGTGTTGGTGGTGCTCGTCCCTCTGGAAGAAGTGGTTCCTGTTTGGACTTCCTCCAAGTGGCTCGCGCTGGCAAATAAAAGAAAAAGCCGCGGCCAAACCAGCATGCTACCTCATTCAGTGCCATTGCTATGATCTCGTTACCTGGTAATCTTCGTAGAGTGGAATCAAGGTTCCGGTCGTACAGCTCGAGCGAAGAGCGCTGCGGGAGTACTGTCTTCCAAAAATAGTCCGGCATTGGTTCAAGTTCGCGGAGAAGTATCTTGCTACCATCGCGTGTGTGTGGTTCGTCAGATTTTGATATCTTCTCGGCAGTCCGTCTCGTGCTCTCCATTCGCTCTTGCGTTCGTCGTCTCTTTCTAGTGTATGAATCTGTAGACATCATGTTTTCTAGTTTGCCTTACGGATAACAATATCGAGAGTCATTGCTAGAGGACCTCAACGAAAGCAATGGTGGCTAATTATAAGCAGAATGAAGTGAGTATCCAAGGCTTGGAGGTAGAGCGGGGGGACCTCATGACGTCATTATGGCACAGCTCTATATATTCGCAAGCTCACCCATGCCATCCAATCAGCACCTCGGTTCTATAGTGTAGAGGTTAGCACATCGGATTTTGAGCATTTTCACATTTCCGGTAACCCGTAAGATACCGACACGCCATATTACTTCCATGCGATATTGGCCGCTGACCCAAATACAGCGGTTCGATTCCGGGTGTATGTCAACTGTCATGCTTCTAGATAATTGTCGTACGCTAACCCAATGCAGAGGACCTTCTACGACTTAGCAGACTTTTTGCTTGGTACGTTACTGCCTTTTCGTATCCATACCTAGCCTCCCCGCTCGGCGCTAGATCTTTTGCTGCGGATACAGTTAGAACAGCACCTTGCACCCTACCTGGTAACTTATGGACCCCAACACGATTTTGCTCCAGATCCAGGAAGTTGATCGGCATCCTCGATGTCAAGACTGGTCCGCCAAAGCGCAGTTCATTTGTGAGAACTTTTGGCGGGCTCTGGGTGACGACAACCTCATCAACATGCACCTCAATCCGGGAACAGTGCCAGCCTTTCTACATCTTTTGCAAGATTCTGATATCTTCCCTTTAGCTCAGCAGGTCATTCCCGAGCTCCGCCACGCGGACATTGTGCCTGGACTCTCAGCATACCGCCGTCAAGTCCTTGAGCACACTAGGCAACAACGCGTTAAATACACTTCTGCGAAGGCTATAACTCAGGATAATTTCGACTCGAAAGCATACCAGGAGGAGAAGGCGATATTTCGAGAGGTGGAAACATACCGTGCCAGGCTTTACGTGCGATACAACAAGAAGCTAAGTCCTGATCAAGAGCGAGAGGTGGATGCATGGCTGGATAAGCGCCCTGACTTCTTGCGCGAAAGCGCCCAGAAAGAATAGGCCGCAGGTCAACCACCACACTAGATCGTTTCAATCCAGTCTTCACTTTGCATTGGCACTTCGTGCTCGCTTGCGAGCTCTCTTTATGCGCATACCCCACACGACCTAGCGACAAACGGCCACACCGTTACTTCAAACTTAGATTGTAAGCAGCGACCTGAGTACCAATCATACAACAGACACACAAACATGCCGAAACATGCAAGAAGAAGCTTCGCTCGATAGACGAGCGCAAGTCTTGGGTCTGCTGAAGATTCACCAAGACAATCCAGCTACCAGCGCACAGGCACAAGGCGTTGCGCAACTGCCCACGCGGTTATGTTTCACACAGATCGCAGTACAGATTGAAATCCGCAAAAGTTTCCGACTGTTATGGACAGTGAGAACTTGGTACGCATGGCAACAATCAACGCTAGAATCGCCGAGCTTGAGGTGAGAGGAGAGAAGCTCGAAGATGATCAACAAGCAAGTGTTCAAGGGAATGGAAGCAAGCAGCAGGAGGAGAATAAACAGGTCTCCCAGGCGCCTGCAAGAGGTGGTAGCGCGGAACCACCTAATGGCCAGATGAGCTCTGGGAGTGATATGGCCATATTACGTCGACTCTCGACCATCGAGCATGACGGAGAAACATTCATGAAGGATGGAGTAGCGCAGCGTTATGGGTCGAGCGCATCGGTTTTGGAGACCCCCTGTCGAAAGCATATTCTTGAGTGCGTCGGAATGCTCGAACGCCACCGAGACGATCCAGATTGGACTTCTGCTGCTCGCATCCGCAGAGCCATCGGCCACAATAAGGTGTTCCAAACAACCTATACGCCAGATCAATTCTGGGGGCGTTTCCTGATATTCATGGGCAACCATGATCATTGTCGCGCCGCTGCGATCAACTCTAGAATTCATGCACTAATGAATCTGGCTCTTGAGCAAGATGATCCGGAACATGATTCCGCGAGGAGCATCAGCGTGACTAGAGGGACTGTTGACGAGTCCGAAATTCCAAACGAACACACCGTACGCCGTAAAACGCCTTTAGGAGACGACCTCGGTCATGAAGACGCCGAAAATATGACCCATGCAAGACACGATCTGCGGCGTCGTGGTGCTAATTGCAGAATTATCGGACTGCAGAACAGCGATGAATGCGCTTCTAAGCAGAGCGAAGACGAATCAGACGATAGAAACCACATCTCGGCACCTGGCTCCAACAAGTTCATGTATAGAGAGATGTACGATGACGAATCGATTTTCCTGCCGGACAACGAGATTGGCGAGAAATCTTTGGGCGAGCATAATGTACAGGAAACTGAAGCAGGTGCTGACCAATTTTTGACTGATCTCATTATCGGAAAATGCGACCGTCATGCAGGCAGCGGCACTCGCGCCTACTGGCAGATAGACGAGGTTCTGCATCTTTTGAGAATGAGCGCTGAATGCGAAGACGCAAGTCTTCTCTCGATTACTCAGCGGCACCAGGAACTCTTCCCTGCGCGTAATCGGACAAAACCATCGATCAAAAGCATGCTGCAGAAGCTCCGCAAGCTCAACATTGACGCATTTGCGCTTGAGCGAAGGCTCGGGATCCCGAAGCTGTCCTACGCCATTGCCTATGGCATGCCCCCTCCGGCCCCACCAGGGCAGGATGCTACCGTTGACACTTGGTTTGAAGCTCGCAAAGCTAAATCTTGCAAGACTTGTATTCGCAATGGCACAGTGTGTAGTGGAGGCGAACCTAGTTGCCGTCAGTGTATCGCTGTCAACGTTGAATGCGCCTATGCATGTCTTGACCGACCGCCACAAGAGAGTTCCGAGCAGACGGTCCGCTTAGAATGCAGGATATGCAAGACATCAGAAGTCGACCCACGACCAACATACGCTGCTAGAGATGGTGTCTATTTGATGAAGCGACATTGGTGCCGTCACTGCAAAGCTAGGCGGCCGTTCGACAACATCGACAGCCGCGGGCAAAGGGAATTCTACCGAGAGCGCTTCTTGAAAGTAGACGCATGACTTGATGTGACGGTATTAAGTCGACTGTGGTGTCTCCTTTCTCGCAAGAAGAGTTATGTTCTAGCTACAGCGGTACGTGCACGTGCTTAGAGTCTGCCCTCTGCATTAAGTCTACGAGTGTCTCACTCACTGGTAGCCTCATCTGGAAGTGCGGTTGCGCTTTGTTCACAACCCGTTTTGTTCACCGTAAGCGTGTGTCAAACTGTGTATGTCTCGCACACTTCCGATGCGACAGGCAGGTCACCTCTTCAGTATCTGGACCTTTGAGACCGGCAGGGTCGTGCATTCGGCACAGGAGCAACTAAGATTAGCTGTAGGCTCCGTGTTTTTGTCTCAGACATCTCGCTGGTCGGGTGTAGCACGAAGAGCTACCCGTACTGCGTCCACTTCGCAACTATATCGATCAGACGCATCTGCTGATATGGCCGCTCCATGACGGACTAAACCCCTCGACTTGTCCACGAAAGAGCCTCAACGCCTAGATCAGCATAAGTCAAGCAATATCGGAGACCTAAGATCGGCGAGGAGGTGGCTCTGAGAAGGGAAAACATCATGGATCGCAACGAGGCAAAGCCTCGTGCTTGCCATAAACTGTTACAAACGAAAGAGCCTCTATCTGATGAAGTTGCCACCACTATTGACACATGGATCGCGAGGAAAGTAGGCCGCCTTCGTCACACTCAACGCCTCGATCGCCTCCTTCTAAGAGATGATGTCGAGGATTACGCAGAAGACCTTACCTCCCACCTCTCCAATGCTGGACAGTCGATCGTAGTAAGCTTCGAAGAGATGAATGCTATGTTCAACGTCGAAACTCGCGCGCACCTGCTCATCGACAAGTGGATCGTGGACAAAGCCCAACGCCTTTATGATACCCAGCGTCTAAATCGCCTGCAGAACGACGAAGACCTCGAGGAATATGCCACAGAACTTAATGAGTACCTCGCTAGAGCTGGAGAGCTGACAGAGCTTGGGAGGGAGGAGCTAAAGGCGAGGTTTGATGCCGCACTTGATCTTGGAAACTGGGCCCGATGTGAAGAGCCCTCGGTCTCTATGGCGAGCACAAATTCGAATGCGACAGCTTTCACGGCCGTAGATTCTTCGAGCATACCGTCAGGGGTCAAGTGCAGTAAGTCGAGGCAGGGAAACGCGCCTCCTAACGATCAACCCCCAATACGCAATCGGACTGCCAAACACACTTCAGCATTCCCAACAGATTTCAAGCCCGACCTCGAAAATCCCCGTGCAGATCTCGGTCATGGAAAAAACGGTGCTATTCGCAACATCACGAATAAGTTCCCCACCAACATCATTGAAATCGTCGAAGCATTAAGAGGCCTCCCACAGCGGCCCATCGGCTTGCCTTCCAGAGCGGCTTTCAGAGCCCATCCGATACTACGTGAACATTTCGATAGCACTGATATCCTGAAGACTAGCTCGCCTCTTCGCTTGTATAATGGCAACACAATTCTGCTGGATCGCGCATACTGGAACTTCATAGCACCTCCGCGCGACCAGTCTCAGAGACCGTCCGGTAGGTCACTGAGACCCGCTTGGACGAAGGAGGAGAATTACGCCGTGCTCCGAACATGGGTGGAACATTTGGATCAGTCTGAAGATCAAAAAATTGAAGCTTTCCACAAATGGGCGAGCGAGCAAGAGCTGGGGCTATCTGTGCGTTCCAAGTTCGATGTAAGGGCGCAGATTGGCGCGTTGGTCGATTTGAACGCAGAAGACCTTGAAGCCGAGCTGCTCTGTGAAATTGGAGTGTATGAGGAAGCCATGATCGGGCCAAATGCAACAGGCTCCCAATCTAGATCGAAACGAGAGTTCTTTGAGGATGACATTCCAACAGCTTTCAAGCGAGCACGCAGGAATACTGCCGAATTCGAGATTCGATGCTGCATATGCGCCAACACTTCGCGTTCAGCGCTCCATCCGGCATTTCCGATCCTTAATGTCCACGGATTTCTCTGCCAATCTTGTTTCGAGAAGCGCGCGACAAACAACGTCCAGCTAGCTCGGGCTGCTGAGGGTGGAGAGCGATGCTGCATATGTGCAGACGACGTTGCTATGTGCTCCCACGATGCGGCCCCGGTTATCAATGTTAAGGGCGTTCTTTGCCAATCTTGCTATGAAAGCCATACGAAGCAAGACGTTATGGACACTGACTGAGGCAACAGCTGATTCTGGCCGCCCTGTCTCTTTTGCCCAGCTATTTTACGTGTTTGTCAACTGCTTTGGCCCCCTGGTTTAGAACCTTCAGCGGATATCGATACACGCCCTCATCTTCCCAATGACTGTTCATTAATCGCGGCGGAATTTGGTCCAAGAACCACAGTACGAAGATCACGCTGTGGACTTCGCCAAAGGCAGAACGTACTACCGACCGAGAGGCTGCTACGCCGAACACTAATAGTTCCGCGGGTCTCGCTCGAAGTGTCACAAATACTCAGCCGACACTTTGGCCGCTCGGGGCTCCTGGCTGTGGAGTTCTTCCTCTAGCTGATGTAGCATCCTCGCAGCTCGACGCTCCTACAAATGTAGTGCCTCCCACCGCTCCTCATTCATACGTCATCCGTCCGCAGGTCTTGTTCTCCAATCCACCAGTCAACAACCCAACCTCGCCCACGAATTGGTGCCACGCTAATGGATGACCATTACCATACATTCAAGGATGCACGACGGCTAGCCTCTCCATGATGTAAGGCTGCGTGCAGGGATAGCTGCCCAGACCGACTGATTCTTGAGCACTGCGGTCGCCTTTCTTCACCTTTCGAGAGATCCAGCCGCTTTCGGCGTATCACAACCTCCGAGCAACAGAACAGATCATATTACCTAGCACCACGATCAATAATAGATTTTTGCCTCTGTGATAATCATCGGCTGTGTAATGTAAGTATACACAGACCGAACTCGATCGCGGAAAGCAGCCAGGTTGCATACATCACATTCGTAGCATGATAGACGAATTCTCTTTGTTATTGGAAGAGTTCGATTCTAGAATGAAGATAAATTTGACCAATGAGCCATGGGCGGAAATAAGAAGAGAATACAGCGTTTACGTGCTGTGCGTGCGTCTTTGCCATGTCTGACTCCAAATCTATTTTTGCAACTTCTCCTTTCGGATCTCGGCGGAAGCCCTCAGCTCTTCTCCGCGGCGAAGCTCACGACGACGCGACCTTATTGGATGCTTTTACAGTACAGCTGCCCAGTGTACTTCACTTGCTATTCAAAGCTTGCTTGATGCCCTACATCCTGCTCGAGATGCGTTCCCCTTTCCTCTATCCCGCGACTCTACAAACTTTGGAGATCGCGATGCATGAACATAGTGAGCGTATCTCTGGACACAGCATAGCATCAGCATACGCCTCTTTCCCTGACCAGCATCATGGCTTAGTCAACTGCCAGGCGCCATGTTGTATTACCATACTGTACGAGCTGAGTGGGAAAAATGCTGTGGCCAACAACGACTTTCACCTTAGTCGACATGTTCACCTTTACGTACGGGAAGAACACTGCTTCTTGAAAAACCATACGCGAAAGGTGCCTCGGATACTACGGCATCAGGCAATTCTGTGGATACGACTGAACTTCCAGTCCTTGGGCTTTGGCACTATACTCGGAAACCTCCTGCAGGTTCCGCATCCCCAAACGTTCTTCACAGTCGCCGCGTGTCATTGGTCCCAGATCGTGAAAGACTACAAGTCTCAGAGGTCACAGGTGAGACGTATAGCAATCACTATGTCTCATTTCAAGGCACCTGCCGCAATGTCAAATATACTTCTCCTGGCTATCACTTTTCTCTTCCCTCACCCCCAGCAGCTCCAACCATGGCAGATACACCCCTCCCGGCCAGCAAAATCACCGAGGAGCAGGCTGAAGGCCACGGACAAGACGTGCGCGATATGAGAGCCGACAACTCTGATCGCTTGAGCTTAGCACAGAACGAGGCGCTTGCACAAGTCGATGAGTACATCATGCAGATACTTGAGCGCTTGCAAAAACGCAACAACATGTCAAGACTTCAAGATCGCGCCGATGTACAGGATCTTACAGATCGAGTGAATGAAAGATTCGCAGGCACCTCCCCAGGATTCGTCATGCTTACCCCGGGAGCCTTCCTCTACCGCATTGAGAGCTTATTGGTGTCAGAGGCAAGCAAGATTCCAGATTCGGCGTCTGTCGAGCCACAGAATGACTCAGGTCGCATCCCATCGGTTGTGCAGTTGGCAAAGGCGAAGGAAACAGGAGCAAAAGAAATGCTTCACGACTCTGCATCCTTGAAACGAAAGCACGCAAACGTTGGCGATTCGGAATCCGAGCAGCCAAGAAAGCGTACGTGCAACAAAGGTCCCGTCTACACAGTTGCAGAACACCTTTTCCTGCTCGATATGGACCTGCACGCCCCCAGATTGGGTTGGGCTGAGAGAGCCGCTATGTTCAATGCGGCATTCCCTGCGACCACAAGACACGCGAATGGTATCAAGCAGATCACAAACAGCCTCAAGCGGAAGGGCAAGACCAGACAGGAGCTGCTGCCACAGGTACCAGGGCCTCTGCGAAAGAATCTCGACCTATTCGTGGCAGCATCCATTGCTGCCCCTCAAAAGCAGCATCAAGCCTCAGAAGAGGCCAGTGATGGGAAAGTCTACGACAATTTAGCTCAAGATCTCGTCGCACCGCTGAGTGCGCTTCCCGGGCTGCCGAACCATTCGGTTACCGCCGACCAAGTGCTCCGGATTCGCTGCACCGAGTGTGGCTCGGAGAGAGAGGACCATCGACCCCAATGGAACGAGCGAGGACAATATCTGAAGAAGCAGATGAAATGCGATCACTGTCCGAAAGTCAGAGTGCATGAGCCAGTCGATCCTATTCCTAGCATCGGAATGACCACATACAGGCGGCAAGCTAAGTAGGGAGCCCATAAGTAGTATGTTCATCTTCAGCTGTGCTACCCGGCACCATCGTCTCCACCGACTCCAAATGTCACAACTTCTTGCAGGCACACGCTCGAGTTCGCGCCTCATCTGGTTTCAATAATATCTGCCTCTCTGTTCGATTACTCTTGTTTAGTCGTGCCTAGCCTTCCTCTCCATCGTCGCTGTCGTCCAACGGTGAAGCTTCCTGCATCTGCCGATCTTTCATGTGTTGCAGAATCTGCCGAATGCTGCAGCGATATTCCCACGGCCGTCGAATGTGCCCTACAGGATGCGTTATAGTACTCAAACCCGAGAAACTATCGATCAGCTGCCATAACTGGTTGTCGAAGCTGAGAGTGTACTCTAATGGACCGTTGGCGACCCCATACTCAGAAGCGTACAACCCACTGCTTAACATCCCAGAAAGGTGCGGCGTTTTCTGTTCCCTGTTACTCTCCCATGGCTTATCACTACTGAATACTTGTCTCTGGTTCTCGGATGGCTCAACGTCTAGAGACGGCACAACAATCGGATTGACGGGACGCTCGAGCATGTCCGGTCCCGCAAGATCGCAGACAACAAGTCTGCCTTGCGCGCAAGCGTTCAGTCGCCAAAATTCCGTCTTTGTAACAGTAGGGCCCTGAAACCCACATTCGCGATATCGGATCATCCAAAAAATCGGAACGCACGCTGTCAGTGACGATAGTGTATGGGCATTCTGGGGTGGACAACCAAGGTCTTGCCAGTCCCGCTGCTCCACATCCGACCATATGTACCGACAGTAAGCAAGCTGGCCATGTGGGTCATTTCTCGGCAAGACGACGAGGAGTCCGCGTTTCCTTTTTGCGCATTGGCCCATCAATGAATGATAAAAGCGACGAATGCCAATCATTCTCATCCGCGTATATGCTTGAAAACCAGGGACTTTCGCCTTCTCTGCTATCGGTAACAATTGGCTTGTGCTTAAACCCGTCGTTGCTTCATCTTCATTTTCTGGGGCCTGTCCTTGTGCCTCGACGTAAGCATCACTAGCACGGGCCGGACGATTGCCAGGACGTCGGGGCGTTTGGTACGAGTGCACAATCTTCTGCATATGGCCAACCCAATCCATGTCGTCATCCATCTCAATCCTGAACCTTGAGAACTGTCCGAAACTTGCATTCATATCCGTGGCGAGGTAGAGCTCGTCAGGAATCTCTCTTTCCGGAATGAAGAAGAAGCATCGGCGTCGAGGCAAAGTGGAAAACTCAAATTGGTAGAAGAAGAAGTCGAATCTATCGAACGCCGTGAAGTAGTAGTGAATCATGCCGTTCTTTTCTCGGCACACCGGTACATCGCTAAAACGTGTGTTCGGTGATCGCGACCTCGACTCGAATTTATGCTGAATTAGCTTCCCATTGAGCTTGAAGTCCGCAAGTCGAGGCTGAAGGCCTGCGAAATCGAATTCCAAAAGGCCTGTCGACGTACAGCAGCGCTTGATATGCATAGCTTCCTCAAATGCAAGAAATAGTGCATGGTCTTCGTACGGTTTCATGTAGACCACAGGCTGCCGAGTTATTATTGGCTTCCACTCCGGAAAGGCGACTCCGTTGGCAGGGTTAACATAAACACTATTGCCTAGGACATGCTCGCGAATGCGCCTCAATGCCTCGGGCAGCATTGCCATTGGCAATCGATAAGGCAATGTACACGGGTCGATCATGCCGTACGTATGAGGCTGAAGCGCCGATGAAGCCGTCGTCAGTAAGGTCTCCTTCTTGGATTCCGATGGGCATCGATCTCCCTTAAGCGCAGATTCCTTTTGCTTCTGGTTAGGGATCAGATGTACATACGACGGATCCGTAAGGGCAACGCAGAGATAGAAAGCTGTTACAGCTCTCTGATCAGAAAAAGTATGGTACTCCTGCTCTCCAGCGGTCGCGCCGGCAGTACTCTTGACATCGAAGAGGGCAACTTTGCTCCGTTGAGTGGGCTCGTAAGATTCCAGTCGAGCGAAGCGATCGCTAAAGTTGAGTGCTATATCATAGGCTCGTGAGCAATCAATGCCGCCATCGGAAAGCGCGAACTCCCCAGATCTCAGAGCATAAGGACTACTCTGAAGAATCGAGAAGATGTCGCCCTCGACTTCCGCTCCGTCATTGCGTCTCACCAACTGCTCCAGCATTTCAATGCCTCCGGTATGCTGCACCGCTGCGCACAGAGTTGTGGTGGTTCTGGTTATGGAGAACAAAGACCCCATCGCGATGATTGAAGCGCTTACCACCAAACAAGTCCGATCGTTTGCTGGGTGCCTTGCCGATATGGGGCTGCACATACCCGCGCACGTTCGCCGCAATGGCGCGCTTCCGATTATCGAAGCTGACGTATGCCATAGCAATGGAAGACTCCTCGCGCCTGACTGTGCGGAGTCTTTGCATGGACGTGCCACTGAGCACATGTCTCATCCCTGAATCACAGCTCCAAGGCGTAGCTCTCTATCTCATCGCAAGGAAGCATCCTCCATCGTTTCCTCAACTCGACCAAAACTCAAACATTACTCCAACAGAGCAAGCAACCTCAAAAGTACTTTTTCCACAGATCTGCTAGCCTGAAGATTGTATCCAGTTCGTCCAACCTCGCGAAAACCAGAGCTGATTGTATTATTAACGAGTCGATAGAACGCCTCGCTCGAACAGCACGAGTTCGCCTATCTAACTCCTCAAAGCTCGGAATCCAACCAAAATCGACGCGTCCAAGCTCAGCCTTGAGGAGGTAAAAGACCCCAGAGAGGTTCGATTCGCACGAAGAGATTGCGAAGGATTTCATAGCCAGCATGCAGGAATGTCTCCCAGATGAAGCTAACCAGAACGCACTCGAAGGTACGGATCCTATAACAGTCGCATGTTCTGCGGATGATACTGACTTTACAGGCGGCGAGAAGCAGGGTGGGGCAGCTACGACTGCCAACGATATGAACGATGAAGACAAAAAGCGAAAGAAGGTGAAGAGTATGGAGCATTTACCGCTTATGGACAATAAGTCAAAGGAGAAGAAGAGAACGAAGACCGGAGGGTACCCGCCATTCGTGGACGAGCTCAGAGAGTCGGTGAGGAGCACGTCGACCAACGCCGATGTTAGAGCCATCGATGAATGCATTGAAGAGTTCAAACACGCCCAAAAGCTCATCAGAAAATCCCTTGCAGTCATGGCAGTCCAGATTCGCGATCTGGAAAAGTTTTCGGATCGTGCCGTCTTGCGCCAAGCAAACAACGTCGATTACTGGTACAACAAGACCACGCCCTATCATTGCGCCATCAAGGAAATCGAAACAGCGTGTCAAGAACTTGCCCACCAATTGGAAGAACTTGAGCGCGCCAAACGCAACCTCTAAAGCTGTCTGGCTCTCATTGGCCGACACGCCTGCGTCAGCCTCGCACAGAACCCCGAGACTTCTCATATAAGGAGGTCCACTCTTGGTCCTGCATGTACAGCCTGATACGCAATAGCTTCGAAAGACGGTCACTTTTGCACACATTTGGGTACAGAACTGGTAGGGATAGCAGAACATCATCTCGCAGATACTGTATATCGGAGGGAGCAGCAAGCATTTGTAATCGAGCGATTCGTATCTATAACTCGACAAGGATTCAAAATACCGAATGCAGTATGCTCTGTCAAGGTCCAGCAGCGTTCAGATACACAGCAAGGTGGGTATTTTAGACGAAATGTATGATGGAGAGACAGAATGTGTAGAGAGGGATATTTAAATAAGCATGTCTCATTTATACCGTCATGTGGCGCGGCTATGTATATTCTACGTTCAAATCGGGTGCACGGTTGGTGATATCGCTGCTTCTGTCAATCTACCTTTACTAACGTATATCGTTAGACCTCATTGGATTCCATCATTTTTGACGATGCAGCAAGAATGCTTGGCTTTTTGTGGATGTTTTGAGCTACGAATCTCCGAAATCGGGTCATTGGAACGAGAGCCACGTGCGTTTGAAGTTATCTGAGCGTAAGATACTGGCTTAGCATTGTGAAAGTTTTGTGGTTTTGAGCGGTGCTTGTTGGGATTTGGCACTGGATGCGGCTAGACGGATGATTTCGTTACAAGAGCTCCTCGTTCACGCAGCTGCTCAGACACTGTAGCTCTTGTGTTGCTTAGGTATCTTTGCCATGGTGTCGATGCTGGAGCAGAGATGTTGCTAGTGACAAAGAACTACGCAGCTCTGAGCATGAAGGTGTATTTCTATCATCTCATAGTCTAGATCTAAAGCACAAAGCACGCGATGGTAACTCGCATCACCGGGTATTTTCAAAACCACATATACAACCGCATCCGCACCACTTTTGACCTTCTGTAACCGTAGCCCCTATGCCGCCGGAACAAATCTCTCAAATGCCTCAAAAGAAAACGCCGTTGCCCGCTCGCTGGAACGCAGATCTCAGAAATCACACACACAGAACAGACGGAGTCGAGAGAGAATCACCACCATCCCTTCTCCTCCTCCTTCACGCCTCTCATACCATCATCGGCTGCTTCTTCCTCCTCTCCTCGGCAAAAACCTCCCGACTGATCTCCAACACCCTCTCAAACCCTTCCTTCCCCCTCGCCGCATTCTGCTTGAACCTCTCGATCGAAAACTCCTCAATCGCGCTCTTGATCTTCTGCCACCCGCCACACATGGCGATGATTTTGGCCCTCTGTTCAAAAATCGTGCTGCTCTTGCCCATATCGCGGACACTGGGGCGATATACCACCGTCTCTTGCACGGACAGCAGATCCGACCACGTCAGGTTTTGGGAACACATGGTGACTTTTTTGGCGGCGGGGTCGACGTAGGAGACTTCATAGACGAGGGAGGTGTCGCCGCCGCCGAAGAAGGATTGGATCCATTTGGGCGCGGATTGTCGGCAGGTGATGAGGCGTTCGGTGCGCAGGATCTGGGTGTTCGGGTCCACGGAGCGTGAGATCGTGTCGACTGCGATGACGTGTTCGGACTTGTCGTTCCACGGACAGTATTTTCGCCAGTTGGCCGTGCTCACTTCGTCCCAGGAGTAGGCGAATTCGTGCTCTGTGTTGAAGATTTTCATTGTGGCTTTGTTGGGGACTCGGATGAGGGACTACTCGGGAGTATTATGCTGCTAGTGCTCTTCTCATTCCAAGCGAGACGCGACGGAGTTCGTGGATATAGCGATGCGCGATTTTCCAAGATTTTCTTAGGAGTCCGTCTCCGGCCGAGCGAGACAAAGTTGCACGCGTACTCTAGCCGGAACAGGTCTCGTTCAGGGGTTCCTCGTTCGTTACGGTCGTAAGTATCGTGATGAAGTCACTGCAAGGACTGTGGGTGACGAGTGCGTCTATAGAGGATAAATGATAAAAGAAGTCACGCAGCGTGAGAAGCAAGGGAAAATGGATGGGTTCGAGAGCGCCGGAAGCACAGGCCGTCGCCGAATTTCTCCGCCGATCCGCGCCGAGAGAAGGGATCTGATTGGCAGATCTCGCCGAAAAGATGGGGCTTGAGTTTGCGCTGCGGATCTCGGCGAGCTTCAGTTCAGACCAGCTTGAGCCTTGCGGCATATATGTACACCACATCGACAACATCGCCATCAGTTCTACGGGGTGCAGCTTCACAAAGGCACAGATTGAGAGTGCTTCTTGCACCTGCTCTTGTCGGGTCACGCCAGTGTGAAGCGATGTCCGATGTGAGCATCAGTCGACACCAGATCCCGGTGAACTGTGGGCAGCCGGTGGGTGAGGAATTTGAATCTTGGATCCCCATCGGCCTCCGAATCGTCAAGTCACATGTCGTTGGGGAGGGCAAGACTGTCTGTCGTGAGAACCAGAAGTCCAGCGGCCGGAGTCTCTTCCACGATTTGTCGGCAACGGTCCGAATTACATCGCTGAAAGGCACAGAAGTAATGCCTCATTTGATTAATATCCATTTATAATGGGACACTCCTGCGACACTGTTCTGGTGCTGGCGAGGATATCAGAAAACACAACATTGTCTGCCGCCCGTACTCATGCATTTGATATGTCGCTCGGACTCCTTCCACTGACTTCTCAGACATATGTATATGCCGACCGATCCGCAGTCACACCCCAATTCCTCCCAGCTGCTATCTTGCCCCAGCTCGCTCATCAAGCCAACCAAGCCAGTCGCCGAGTTCAAGATTCCTGCTGGGCGGCGTCTTCGTGATCGGCCTGTCATTGCGATAGTATCGGCGCCTCCTTTCCTTCTTTCAATCAGCGCGTAGAATGCAGAGGAGACAGGACTTACATAACTGGCAGTCACATCCTGGCTCTGCTTGTCGCCAAAGAGGTGTGTCATGGCATGAATTCCTAGAGTGCGGAATCCGCCCAGGACACCCGGATCCAGCATCTGTATGGAATGCACTAGTAGTATGCACTTGAGTATTTTCCGTTAGTCAGCTCCTAAAGTGGCGATAAAGCGGCTTGTCAATCACAGCCTGGTTTGCGATCAACACAACCACCGCCGGACCAGTATTTGCCTGAAACGATTACACCATTGATGCTGTTGTACTCCACAGGGTCAATTACCGCATTTTTTTGAGAGGGCGAGAGAGACAGAGGCCAAGGAAGTGCATAGAAGATCTGTTCCGCTCAGCACCCTTCCATCTCGGGAACGTAGTGGCAGGGCGATTTTCTATCAGCCTCTTGTACCCACAGCAGCGTAGCAAATACTCGAATCTGTAATCTCGAATAATCTTCACTTCCGTTCCAATCCGTTCCAACGCCTCGCTCAAATAAGCATATCAAGCAAGCAAGCAAACAAGCGCTTCATGATCGTCGCACAGGCCAGGATCGCACATTCTACATCACAGGCTGCTGGTCTGCAGCAGTAGCAACAGGATTCGATTCAGTATCCGGAGGCTCACACTTCGGCTTCTTCGCCTCACTTGCACCGTCCGTTTGAGCCGTGTGCGTGTTCGTGACGTCGGCCATGGCAGGACGCTTGACCGCGGTGGGAGGACGATAACTGCCCGCGCCTGGGAGTCCGGGTCGATTTTGCTGAGGCATGCCGATGCGCCGGTTCATGTCCGCCTGGGGATTGAGGTAGTTGGAAGCACCGGGTCGAGGTAAGCCATGGGCTGTAGGAGCGGTGGCGTTGGAGAGCGGTGCTGGGGATGTGGCGCTGGTCTGATTGCTGAGCTGGGTTCGTTTGACGGGGGCAGAAGCATTTTGATTGACGCCTTGAGTTCGCCGGATTGATGGACTCTCGGCGTGTGGGTTGAACGCCGTTGGAGCGCCTGGCCTAGACGCATCTGCTGCTCGGCCTGACACGAAGCCGATCGGAGCTCCGGGCGGCGGTTGATCGGGGTCTTCGTGTGGAGGTTGTGTTTGACCAGGGCCTTGCCGTTGATGTGCCTGTGCTGCGGGCGAGTCCAAGGATGCGCCAGATGACGGATTTGATCGAACACCATCGCCGTTCAGTTGGCCTTGACCATTGGACATTTGCTGTGGTTGAGGTCTTGCTTGAATTCCAGGAGTCTGGGGAGGAAGCATGCGGTTGGGAGGTTGCGCGGCGTTATTTGGAGGTCGCGGAACCGCTTGTGGTCTTTGCGGTGCCTGCACGTTTTGTGGGGGAGCTGGCGGTTGTACGTTCGGAGGTTTCATTTGAGGCATGGAATGTGTTCGTGGTAGGATCTGACGCTGGCCATTGGGCTGTGCTGCGCGATGTGCAGGCGACTGCGCTCCACTCGCGATGACAGAGTCGTCTAGTCGCACTTCATCGGGATGACTGAAATCGGTTTCGTCGAACTCGTTCCCTCCAAAGTCATCTTCGAACTCTCCAGATCCGTTAGACCGCACGGATTGCATGCTGTGATTTCGGTGAGTAGCGTTGCTTGCCATTTGCGGCGCTGGATCCTGCGTCTGCTGCGGCTCACGCTTGACAGGCGCAAAGTCCGGATGGCGATGCAGATTGACCTCGTCCCATTTCGATGGCTGAACCTTGACCTTGGTTACCTTTTGCAAGTAGTCCTTGTCGTACAAGCAGTTGCCCAGCACATTTCCAAAATTCCGCAACGCTCGCTTCATTGCATCTGTGGCAGCCTCCTTTTTCGCCTTCTCGAAAGCTGCAGCCTTTCCTTTGGTGTTCTCGCAGTGGCCATAGCCAATGTCCTCGTGAAAAGTACCGTCTCGGAGTGTGACGCGGACTATGGTCGACAGACCGAGATTGATACGCCCGGTTTGTGAATTCTCGTCCACGAAGTCAATCTGCACATTCTGGATCTGCGAACTCCACCCATTGAAACCAAACACTTCATTCGCAAGGTTTATGACTTTATCGGCCGCAAGGTAATGCACCTTGCCGCCTCCATTTCCGGGTCTGGTGGATATATATTCGGGACCTAGCTGTTTGTGGAGCCTGCTCTGAAGCGTGGCGATTTCTGCCGCGGTGTATTCGGATACGTGAGGCAATTGCGGAATGAACGGGTTGACGGTGTTCGCGTTGTCGCGGTGCTGGTCGCCTGGACTGGAAGGTGTCAGTGGCGCACGGCTGTGATCGGTAGGGCGAGGCGGACTCACGCAGGCATTCTCGATCACAAAATGAGACTCTGTGTGGTGGCTCGCATGGCGTGTGTGGTGATGATGTCGTCGGCGGTGATGGTGGCTGTTATCGAAAGCCAGGCGGAGGACGCGACGCGCCGGCAGCGAGACGCTAACAACCCCATATCACGTGATTGGATCGCTGACATACCATCTTAACGCAACCCTGAACGTCTTTGAGGCCGCGAGTGTCGTTCAATAGGCATTGTGCTACATTCACCCCAGCGACTCCCCTCCTCACTCGCCGGGCATCACACCGCTCTGCTCCGATTTGGCAGGTCTGGTTGGCCGTGACAGGGTGAGCTGCGGTGACCTGGTCCGAGGCCGACGGCACCTGCGAAGCTTCAAAGATACCGAAGACGTTGCCAGACGAGCCATCGCTTCTCGTCTTCTTGTCGCACGCCATTCTCCCTGCTATACGCCCCTCCGCAACCTACCCTGTATCTCCGCCAGCCACCATATTCAGATCCTTCAAGAGCGACCGTCGCAGCTCCCACGGGATGAGATAGCCATCCTTGCTGCTACGTGGATCCGACGCCCGCCGTGCAGTCGCCAATATGCCACACTCATATACCCGCTCTGCGCGGTCGAGATTACGATGGCAGTCTCTCCTCGCGCTGCCTGCTCTACTAGCATCAATATGCCTACCAGCCGCCTACGCCCAACTTCCGAAATCCCAGGCTGACTACTATGTCCACAATCTGCCTGGGGCGCCGTCCGAGCCTCGTTTGGACACCTGGGCAGGCCATATTGAAATCGCACCAGAAACCCATGGCAATCTCTTCTTCTGGCTATACAAGAACAGGCACATTGCGAACAGGAATCGCCTGGTGATTTGGCTAAATGGCGGGCCGGGCTGCAGTTCTATGGATGGAGCACTGATGGAGGTTGGCCCCTACCGAGTCCAGAAAGGTGGAACTTTGAAGGTACAGGAAGGCAGTTGGGACGAGTTCGCGAACGTGCTGTTCGTGGACCAGCCTGTCGGGACGGGTTTCAGTTATGCGGACACCAATGCCTACGTCAAGGAGATGAGTGAAATGGCGAGCAACATGATAACCTTCTTGGAGAAGTGGTTTGCCATCTTTCCAGAATATGCGCACACAGATGTGAGTATACTACTGGCGATTGCTGAAAGAAGGGCCGAAACGCTGACCATCATTCCAGATCTACATTGCTGGAGAGTCCTTCGCCGGCCAGTGGATACCCTACATTGCAGACGCTATGCTCAAACGCAACAAGCAGCACCGGGGAGACGAATGGCCTGTGAAGGGCCTTCTGATTGGGAATGGCTGGATCTCCGGTCCCGAGCAATATATCTCATATCTACCTTTCGCATATGAGAACAGCCTACTCAAAGCCGGATCCGAAGCTGAGCAAGCCGTGGTCGCCAGGCAGAAGACCTGCCTAGCAGAGCTTGACAATGGCGCAAAAGATAACGTCGACTCCGGAATCTGCGAAGGGATTCTGCAAGAGATCCTCAAGCACAGCCAAGACGACCAAGGCTGCATCAACATGTACGATGTTCGATTGCGCGACACCTACCCCAGTTGCGGGATGAACTGGCCTCCGGATCTTGAATACGTCCAACCTTACCTCCGCCGCGACGACGTCTTGGAGGCTCTGCACATCAACAAAGATAAATACACCGGTTGGGTCGAGTGCAACGACCGGGTGTCAAAAGCCTTCAGCGCCAGGAATTCAGCCCCATCCGTAAAACTCCTCCCCGACTTGCTCGCCCAAATTCCCATCGTCCTCTTCTCCGGCGATAAAGATCTCATCTGCAACCACATCGGAACCGAGAATATTATCAGCAACCTCAAATGGAACGGCGCTGTTGGCATGGAACTCTCCCCCGGCGTCACCGCCCCGCGCCGCGACTGGGAATTCGAAGGCCAACCCGCCGGCCAATACCAAACCGCGCGTAACCTGACTTACCTGCGCTTCTACAACTCCTCCCACATGGTCCCCTTCGATTATCCCCGTCGAAGTCGAGATATGCTCGACCGTTTCATGGGCGTTGACATCGCTTCCATCGGCGGCACTCCAGCCGACTCCCGCATCGACGGCGAAAAAGGCGTCGAAGTCTCCGTCGGCGGCCACCCCAACAGCACCGCCGCGGAAGAAACCGAAAAAGTTCGTCTCCAAGCCGCCAAATGGCAAGCGTACCGCCGCTCCGGCGAAGTCGCCTTATTTTTCGTCATTGTCGTCGCGGGCATCTGGGGCGTCTTCGTCTGGCGCGGTCGCCGACAGCGCAAGGGCTACGCTAGCGTTTTCGCCAGCGATCCTTATGATGGCAGCAATGGCGGTCTCGGACTCAATGGCAGCGCGAAGGCCGATCGCGACGTCGAGGCCGCGAGAGATTTCGACGAGGCGGAACTGGACGATCTCAGCGCTGCGGATCGCCGGCACTACAAAGATGTCGATCGCGATAGATTCGGAATTGGTGATGATTCGGATGATGAGGCGCCCGGATCTGGTCCTGCGGGTGGGAAACCGGTCAATGGGCGTGCGGGTTAGGTTTGGTCTGCGGGATTTCCGGGCTCGTCTTCTTTCTCCTTGTTGTGATGATGATGTGTGTAGACAAAAAATTGGGAAAATGAAATAATTATACTTTTGGAATTGAAGGCCTTGAGAGTGGTCCTTCTACTCCAATCCGCCTCGTTGGACGTCATGTCGCGTGCGATCTGATCATGGGACGTGCTACCATAGTCTCGAGTACGATCTGTGTCGTCGGGAGTATCTTTAGCTTTGTTGTAAAATAGCTAAGGACAAATATAAGAAAGAGTCCTCTTAGATATCCATATATCGTAACTAGCAACAACCAGATGAGCGGTTGTCCTGCTTGCAACCAATCCTTTCCTCTACTTGACTCTACTCCACACCTCAGCGGTCATATGATCAATGAACCCCTGCGTTTTTCTCATGAACCATTTGCACCTCCAGGGCTTTATTGGCCCAAACGGCAGAACGATATCCAGCCAGGTTGTGACTGCTTATCTCGTTCATTACCCTTTCCGGGTAAGAGTGGATGTGAGGGTGGTTGACGATATTGCTTTTCTGGCATCGGTTTCGTTGGGGTTGCGGAATTAGGGTGGGTTTGATGTTGAGATCTCGAATGCTTTTGAAGGAAATTCTTGAGATCGATGCTGGTGGGAAGGAGTCAGCTTTTGCGCCGTTGATGTGTCATATCATTGCGTGGTTGTCATGGTGTGGGCTGGGTGAACTTGGGACATGGTGTTGGGTGGATATGGTTTGTGGGACTTTGTGGCGTCTTGATTAAGAACGACGAGGATTCCGTCTGTTGGAAGGTCAGGACGTTATGGGAATGGAAGCGTTGGACTGTGCGTTCGCGGCGGGCGAGCATGACTTTTCGAGTTCGAATTCGTGGATCCTCTGGAAGATATGCCTCGGGTTTTGTTGATGCTGTTTCGAAGTGCATTTCATCGTAAATTCGCTAGATGTGTGCTTCGAAATGGCTTCTGGCCAGTTTATTGTCCACCAACCGAGCTATATTTGCATTGACTTTGCAGACGCTTCGCTCTTTGCTGCGTGGGAGCTTCACGATGATAGTCGCCAACCAGCGACATGAGGGCAAGAGGCTTCACCACAGGTTTTCGTATTCATGTCAGGTGCTTCTAAGAATCGTACATAATCGTGGCTATTCCAAGACAGAGGATCCCCTGGCCACGGACAGACACGAGTGGTCTGATCCTGATCCGGCTCATAGAGCTTCAGTAATCAGTTTGGTCCAAGCGGGTCCTCAAAGGCCTTGGTGAGATCAATCTGAGCCGGCTGTGTATACTGCAATCGTGTCACAGCGTTCGGTTCCGACGTCAGACGCTGCAAAGCACCCTCCAATGTCTGCTTTGCGGACATTAAGTGATGATCCTGTACAAGATGTTGTGAGATCCCTTTCCGCACGATCGCGGCAAAGGGGTTTTCCTGGCATTTTGCAAGTTCCGATGGATTATGTCCAGCCGATCCAAGCTTCTCCTCGGTTCTCAGAGTAGGCCTGGTTTCGATGACCACTGTATCTGCTGCGATGCAGTCAAATCGGCCTTTTGCGCGAGGCATGCTGAATGTCGCGATTCGCATATTGATCGCATTCTCCTTGGCACTACTTGATCTACGTTTGTGTTGTCTCGAATCTGGTTCTTCTCCAGGCGTCGAGAACCAAGGATGGCGTGGAACACTGTGTAGCAACTTTCATTGACATCGAGGACCTGATCGATCCCCAGCTCTAACTGAACACGCATCATGTGGAACAGCTGCTCAAGGCCCGGCTATACACGTATGGTGCACATTTGTACCTCGTCCCAGATGTTATTGGCGGTCACATATCCAAGAAGGAAGTACGTTCTGATCATTGATACCACCATAAGGCCCTCCATCTGTTCCGTATACGGTCTCGGTAGGTGGTGCATTGCAGTACGATAGGAAGCGCTTCCTAAAGCCATCCCTGGGCCAGCCCAGGATCTCATCGCTCCTGTTACGAAGAAGACTTTGGCAGCTACAGGATACTTCGAAGCCATCACGTATGCGTTCCTCAGTAGTCTCGTAATCCACTTCAGAAGCATCGCGATGATTCCGATCCTCAGCTGCAGCCTTGGCTGAGTTGCGGGTCCCGTGCTGACTTCTTCCTGGCTGAAATACTTCATGGTTACGAGAGCCTGTTTGGTCACATAGATTTGCAGGATCGTGCCAGCTGGCTCTAAGGCAAGACGTTCAAACCTCTCGGCGATGTACTCCCAGTAGCACATGCTTGCACATATCTCCCAACGTGGCTGCTCCAATCGAAGCGAGAATCAGAAAGTTCCTGCCAGGAACGACTCTGTCCATACCACGAAACCTGCAAGAGAATGGGAGAGAACTAGATCAAAATTCAATTTCCAGGGTCAACATAGGGCGTGCTGTGACTAAGTTTCTAATTCTATCGAGGCACAACTCCATGCCAGGGCTTTCCATCCACCGCTCGCCCCTGAACAGTACCCGTCGTGCGAAGGCAGGAAAACAGGATCTAATATGCGAGGACGGACGTGCGAGCGTGTGACGAAGACTGCCTATTTTGATCAGGAGTCGACAAGCGCTCGGACTCCCCATCCTCGGGCCCGTATCTGCTAGTTAGTTGTTCGTCCACTTCTCACCTGCACTACTCACGATCGACAGAAGAGCGAAAGACGATGTGGTAAATCTTGCGATGCATGTTGTTCTCTCTTACGCACAAGCCGCTACAGCCCTTCATTCATCGAAAATGCGCAACCACAACTGCATCTCCGGCTCCATAGGATCCGCAGCGTCATGAAGCGGCACGACGTGGAGTTTCAGCACATCCACATACTTCCTCACCGCCTCTGCGTCCCAGCTCTTGATGGCCTCCTTGATATCGACCGTCATGATCCGGGACACTTGGAGCGGGTCTGGCTTAGGCACGTCTTTGCCTTTCAAGTACGGATGTGATGGATTGGGCATGCACTGGGCAACGTCGATCATCATGTGAGGCTGTTCGGGGTCTGGACCGAGCATGATCTCGGTTTTGCCGAGCGAGCCTGGGTAGTTGATGGATAGGTTGGAGGCAGAGGTGACAGAGTCGCCGGGGATATGCATGGCGATGGTGGGAGAGGTGCCGGATGAGAGGTGCCAGTAGTAGTGTCCTCTGCCCTTCTGGCCGGGGACGCTGTTGGAGACACGGGTCACCGTGACTGGAATGTCGCGCTACGAAGATTTGTGTTAGCAGATATCAAGTAACAATGGCATAACGACTACTCACTGCTGGCTTGAGAGCGTTCAGCTCGAATTGGGTCTCCACGCCACTGTACTTGAAGTAGTCATACTTTTCCTGAGGTGTATCGAAATATCTCCAGATGCGGTACACCGTGCGCATCTCGAGGTGGTAGAGGTCGTCGGCGACTTGGTCGATCAGTTCTTGCGGCAGTGTAGTGTCGGAGAGTGCCTTGTTTGCCAGCAGCCGAGTGTATTTCGTTTTGACTAAGGCGACTTGCCCGAGAAGGTAGCTCTTCTCGCTCACGAAAATGCCATAAAGGGCAGAGGTAGTATTGGTGATGCCGAACGGCATATTGATGCACTGGAGTATTTAGCGGTGGATACTGTCGAGTGACTTTGGACAATGGCTGGATACGAGTGTGTACTTCTCGAGTGCTTGAGTACAGGCCGAAGGGCAGTGGAAGAAGCAAGGCTTCGACGACCCAAGAATTGTTATAATGTAATGTAAGCAGAAGGCCATTTGCTCGAATAGATCGCCGCGAAGGCACTTCACAAGAAGTTTGCCAGCCATCTTTGTTCCTGCTCACCAGGCAATAGCGTCTCAACAGTGAATCGAGTTCCTAGTTTGAGCAGCAAACAGAGAGTTGCTCTGTTTCACTCATAGCAGAATCGCCCAAATAGGAAGGAGCAGCGTCTCACATGCTTTCGACATGCGTCCAAGACATGTGATTAGGGTCTACGAAGCGCTTTACAAGTCTGCCGTCCGTCCTCCCGTCGCTATCTTACACCCAGTGATTGCACTTGGGAAAGGCCTTGCATGAATTCCGTGGAATGCTTCATCCGTCGGAATTCACTGATCCTGTCTGTAGTCAACCAACACGATAACAGACACACCCACTCCCCGAAACTCGTCCCAGTAATGCTTGACGCAACAAGCACAATCAACCGCGATGCTCTCGATCCTGTAGAACAGCGAAGAAGCAAACACCACCGAACAACGCGGTTGCCCCTACCTATAGCCACTCTCGTAGCGTAAAACGCGTGAATCTCCTTTAGTCCGTTGCAGCGTGATCGTGGCCGTAGGCAGGTACCATCACTTGAGATGGCGAAGCTCAGTGGGCAATGCAGGGTGCGGCGCTAGGTTTTTTCTGCTGCTGCCATACTGGAAGGTGTACTTCGCTCGGCTTCAGTGTTCGAACATGCGAGTCCACATCTGCAGCGTAGGCTTCAGCGGGTGCGCTGGATCGAAAGGCAGGATGGACAGCTGGAACTGTCTTTCGCGCGAATGGTCTTCAGGTTGGTGGCGTTCCAATTCTGTATGGCTTCTTCCACGTCGTGGAATGAGAGAAGCCTCGCTCCCTGAAGGTTCTTCGATGAATCAAGTCGTTCAGTTGCGCTCCATTCCAAGTCCATCTCCGTGGCACCCTCATACCTCCCGAACACGATCCCAATCAGACAGCATCCCACCTCAACCTCACCAACGTAACGCGCACCACACCACACATCAAATCAAACCCCCCTTCAAGCCCTCCCCATCCTCTCCCCACACCTCTCCACCCACCTCTCCAACCCCATCCGCACCTTCCCCTCCACCTCACACCTTTCCACCACCCTCTGACAAAGCGCCACGATTTCCCCATACCGACGATCAAAATACATCTCCCCGACCGCGTAGCCGAGCAATTGAATTTCCTTCTTGCTCAGCTTCGGCTTCCCGGCTCCATCTGCTTCGATGGCGGCGGCATCGGCAGCCAAAACGGGGACGGTCTGGAGGAGTTCGGCGGAGATGTTGCCGTGGTCGATTTTGGCGGTATAGAAAGCTTTTTGGGCGTGGAAGTCGGCTTTGCTTTGGAAGGTGCGTGGGACGTGGGGTGGGTCGTCGGAGGTGGGGTCGGGGTGGTCGTCTGTGTCGACTTCGATGCCGAGGAGGCCGGTGTCGTCGTGCTCGGTCATGGCGCTTGAGGTGGACGTCAAATGATCTGTTGATGGGATGGAGTTGTGGCAAGCTTCGGAAGCAGGGGTTCGGATCGGCGATTCAGGTGCCGAGGATGAAAGTGATGGAGGTGAGGGCAGATGCAAACATAGTGGCAGGACATAAGAAAAGGGAGTGATTCAAAATACATTCGTTACTGCCTTTTAACATACAAGAACTCGTATGATGCTAACTATTATCAGAACCGCCCGTGGCCGGGTGTACAGTAGTGGAGTCTCAGTCTTTGCTCCAAGTTCCATCGCAAAGATTCATACTCTCATCATGCAATCATAGCACCTCAGCTATTCCACTCTACTGGAGGTTGTTGCCGAGTGGGTTGGTGCGGGTACCCCACCAGGTGAGGAACATGGACAGACCGACAGTCTCGAAGACACGGGCCAGGGCGCCAACGGCGACAGTGTCAAGTGGGCGCTTCTCGGTGGTGATCTGGGCGATGAACTGGATGCGCAGTCAGTATGAAGTCGTGGTATGAGATTCCTTTATAATTTATGACGTACCGATGGGGCAGAGGAGGCAGCGAAAATCAGAGCACCAAGGTAGGCAGCGCCCTTGTAGGAGAGGGTACCAGTAGCGTTGATCAGAGCACCAACACCATACGACTGAACGGCAGAGCCAACGAGCGAAGTTCCCCAGGCGGCACCAGCGCTAGCAGCCTCCTTTGACTTGAAGAACTCTTCGGTCGAGTTGGCGGCTTGCGCACGGCGGTAGGTGTCGCCAAAGACTGGTCCGAGAACAGCAAGGGATGCGACGTGGTTGAAGATGGTGCCGAGCGCGATGGCCGATGGCTTGACTGGGGGAAGGTCTGAATGGGTGATGAAAGTCAGCAGTGATCGTGAATACCTTGCGAGTGTCTGCAACAACAAACATGCTTGAGGATCAAGCCAAGGCGTAGCTGGTAGGGATGCTCACAGTGAAGAGTGCCCGACATGATGGCTGTGATGTGTGGGGTTTCTTGCGGATGGTATTAGATGGTATTGAAGTGGTCAGGGACGAGGTCGAGGAGGTTCAATGGTTTGTTGATGTAGCGGTGATGGGTGAAGAGAAACGAAGGACTACTAAGTGCCAGTGTCGAGGGAAGCTTGGGCCAGGCTGATACGTCATTGTCCGTCACTGGGGGCTTCTGCCGTCTGCGGCGCAAAAGACTGGATCTTGGAAGGCGCATCATGAGACCGCTCCCGTCGTCACGACATCGATGCATCAGAGCGAATGGTCAGAGGCGAGAAAGGAAATTGCCGTGGTTCTTCTGGTCTAGTCCGAGCGACAATTTTCTCTTCACGTTGTGCTTCTCCCTGACTGAAATCGCAATACTAACTCATCAACAATAAAATATCAATGGCGGGTCTAGCGAAGCCACAGCCAGCGACCAGGCGAGGCCAGACCTTGACGCCGTTGTGCCCACATATTGCCAGCGTACATATTCTTCCGTATCTAAAATTGAAGCAACACGAACTTGGGACAACGATAGAATGAAAGTGAAGCTTGAGAGCGGGAAAAGTTGACGCTGCTCGCAATATGACATTGCTGGCAATTTTACACTGCCAGTTCTTATCCGCCTCGAAGAAATGTACGTTTTGGAGGCACCAGGACCTTGACTTGCCCTATCGACAGCTGTCTGACGCTGGAGTTTGGCATATGCTGAAGACTGGGCTTTTCCAATTGAGCATCACAGTCAATGAACCTCGACCCAGCCAGATAGCCGCATGACTTTATCCCAGTAGCTCCATCCTCGCAATTCGCGAGCTTCGCTGCCCTTCATATCACTCCCGACATCTGGCTACTCCTCCGCTCATGCTCTTCCGCATCCCTCTCCTTCTCAATCCCCTGCTGCTCCGGCGTCCAGCTCTGATCCTCCTTGCTGCGTATGAGTTCGTGAACGTCCAGCCTCCCCTCAATAATCTCCTTCCCATTGACCAAATCGTTCTCGTCCGCTCTCTTCGCAGCATCCTCCTCATTCTGCGCAATCCCACTCACCAGATGTCGTGCAATCAACCTCTTCCTCGCCGTCTCCTCCGACACGTCCACGAACCATAGCTCGTCCATCATCTCCGCCGCCTCTTTCCACTCCGCCGCCCCCGTGCCGAGAGACAGGTAGTTCCCTTCCATGACGATGATCCGACTCTGCTTCCGAATCGGGATGTCGTCTTGCACGGGGTCTTTCACCGCGTGGTCGAACGAGGGCGCGTACAGAGTTCCCGTCTCAGGACATATCGGTTCCCGGAGCTTCTTCACCAGCGCCAGGAAAGCAGGCGCATCGAAGGTGAAAGCCGCTCCGCGACGAGCATGGGCCGTGTCCGGGTCCGGCATGGCGGAGAGCTGCGCACGCGTGAGGTGGTATCCGTCCATGGGGAGGAAGGTCGCGATGGCGTCGTTGCCGGGTCGCGCGGCGGTTCCGTCACGCCATCGTTTGTTCAGCCGGTCGGCGACTTTCGCTGCCAATGTGGTCTTGCCTGTAGCAGCTGTGAGGGGGAAATAGAATATGCCAGCATTGGGTGA
This sequence comes from Pseudocercospora vitis, assembly GCA_026120125.1. NCBI lineage: Eukaryota > Fungi > Ascomycota > Dothideomycetes > Mycosphaerellales > Mycosphaerellaceae > Pseudocercospora > Pseudocercospora vitis. The sequence continues at coordinate 159,214 of JALRML010000044.1, forward strand.
TGCAGAACGCACCTGATCCAGGAATTCCGCTCACCGCGACCATATACCGCTGACTCGGCGGCAAGTCCTGAAACTTATCCCATACTTTGTTCACCAATCGCTCGACCTGCTCTTCCATCTCCTATTCCTAAGAGGGTCTTCCCAGAAAGCTGGTCGTGTCACCTCGGCACGAACGCTGTCTAAAGGCAAAGTTCGGTCTTCGCTACCAAGGATACCAGCAACCAGATACAGTCGAAGTTTTACAGGCCTCTCAGATGATTGCAATGCGGAGGCATGGCGTGTCTTTTACGACTCCACCACCCGCAACGGCCGGAGCAGGATGACAACATACCTGTTGTCCGCTATCAGGGCGACAATCAGCCGTGCTTTTTGGTTTCCAAATGTCCTGAGTCGGCGTGCTCCACACCAGATCAAGGAGCGTGGGGCAAGGATCAGCAGCGTCAGGAAAGTATAGTCGCAATCGCAGTCTGACTGCAACGCTTCTACTAGCTGCTGCATCCCTAGATCAGACGACAAGAAACATGGCCGAGCATTTCCTGCATGTGGGTATCTGACAGCGCACTGACTGCTCACTATACGCTGTTGCTGTCACGGACGGCTAGATGACGATCGATTGACAAACTACATTTCTGATATCCATTCGTCGCCTATTAGAGCTTCTCCTTCCTGCCCTTGGCTTTACTCCTGTAGCCACTCCTGGTGCTTCCGCCATCGATCTCAATCACATTGCCTGTCAAGTGTCCAGCGCCTTGGCTTGACAAGAAAAGCACCAGCCCCGCAAAGTCCTCTGGTGTTCCCACCCTGCCACTGGGCTGTCCAGACACCAACGTGTCCATGGCAGATTCCATGCCAAACGCCGTCATCCGGCTTGGAAAGACACCCGGACATACACAATTCACCGTGATGTGATGGGGCATGAGCTTAGATGCTTGCATCCTCGATAGGTGGATGCATGCGGCTTTGCTGGGACCGTAGGAAAAGGTTCCTGATCCGGGAGCGGCGAGACCTCCTTCGTCGCCAGTGGTCACGTCGACGGTCGTGATGCCGGCCATTGATGCGATGTTGATGACACGGCTTGGCATCTTCGCTGTTGCATCCTTGGTCAAGAGGTCATGCAGTCCGACCGTGGTGTAGAAGATGGCCTTGACGTTGAGCGCCATGAGCTTGTCCCAACCTGATTCGGGGAAGTCATCGTATGGCGCTCCCCAGGTCGCTCCGGAGTTGTTGATGAGCACGGTAAGCCGATCCGTCTTCTTCTTCACTTCGGCAACCAGAGAATCGCATCCGGCCTTGTCTTTGAGATCAGCGACCACGTAATCGCACTTGCCCGGTCCCAGCTTGTTGAGCCTGGCAGTCGTCTTTTCGAGCTCGCTCTTCTTCCGACTGGCTATGATGACCTTGGATCCATTTTGCACGAATGCTTGGGCGGCCATCTCGCCAAGGCCGGTGGCACCGCCTGTCACCAGCACGACATGATTGTTGAAGTTGAACAGGTTGGAAACTGTAAGATCTGTGGATGCAGAAGCGTGCGCCATGATGATCTAAAGATTTTCGAAAGGGAAAGGCAGGCACTGGTAGTGTTCGAAAATATTGAGAATGTCTCTTACGATGTGAAGACAGATGAGCGTCAATAGCATCAACAAGAAGTTCAGCCATGTTTGTCGAAGAAGCGGAGCCTCGGCTGTGCTCCAATGCCCGCGGCTGTCATTTCTGTCTGATCTGTCCAAGCAATATTTCATTTAACAGAAGATGTTTGGTGCAACAGATATGACGAGAGTTGTGTGAGCTGCACATTCGGGTTCTGCCACAGGGCGATCGTGACAAAACACGTAGGCATAGAGATGGTGAGGGTAATGAAGATTGACCGGGGGCAGGTTTCTGATGCTGGAGGTCGTGCAACTCTTGGCATCAACTGCTGCCTCAGGTTTCCATACGGCTACTTCAATCTCCCCAGACACGGACTCCTTTTGTAAACACCACCAGTGCTCCAATCAGGGATGAACTCTATATGCATGCTGAAGCTACCATACTGCTACTGGAACTGCGCGATTCACACTCCTGACCTTCCGGAAGTATGAGACAAAAGGTGGCAGTCTTCGTTGCGATCTTCGTCTTCCGCATCATCAATGGCCACTTTGTACAGACATTCTTCCAGCCGGACGAGTACTTCCAAGCCTTGGAGCCAGCATGGGAGATAGCTTTCGGACCTCAGAGTGGCGCCTGGATCACCTGGGTATGGTCGCTACATACTGCAACACAACATGACTGACCGACTCTGCAGGAATGGAAAGAACGTCTGCGAACATCAGTTCATCCGTACCTTTTCGCTGCCGTATACCGTTTTGCAGACTGGATGTGTCGGCTTCTGCAAGCCGACGAGCGTATGAGGGCGGATGCTCTTGGTGCTGCACCCAGGATCTTACAAGCTTTCTTTGCCGCGCTTTTGGATTTCTTCACATGGCGCCTTGCTGGCAAAGTCTATGGATCTCGGCATGCAGCTACGTGGGCGACGCTTGCTGTAACGCTATGCAGTCCGTGGCAATGGTTTTGTGCTGTTCGCACCTTCTCCAACTCGCTCGAGACCACTTTGACCGCTATGGCAGTATATTGTTTTCCATGGAAATGGTTCTTCGTGACAAAGGCTGCCCAATCTTCGAAAGGCCGCAGTTCTGCTTCGAATCCTGAGGCGAGTTCTCCGACTATGCTATACATCGCCCTCGTTCCAGCTGCCATGGCATCATACCTGCGCCCCACCAATATTATCATCTGGGTTACCATCAGCGCAGTACTGGTGTGGCAAAACTGGAGCTTTCATCAAGCTAGGGTCTTGGTACAAGCTGCAATCATAGTGGGCGTTCAAGTGCTCCTCGGGTTCGCTAGGGCTGATCAGCTGTACTATGGTGAGTGGGTGATTCCCCCCATCCGCTTCTTGTACTTGAACCTGGCACAATCCCTCGCAGTCTTCTACGGACAGAACAGGACCGACTACTACTTCACTGAAGGCTTACCGCTTTTGCTGACTACCGCTCTTCCCTTCGCCATCGCGGGTCTCTATCAAAGCCTCAGGTTCCGTGTTGAATCACGTTCACCAAATCAAAGACTGGAACGCTCAATCTGTTTTGTGTTGGCGAGTGCGGTCGTTACAACCGTCCTTACATTCTCTACCATTCGACATAAGGAAGTACGATTCCTTTATCCTTTACTGCCGATTCTTCATGTGCTTGCGGCAAAGCCTTTGGCATCATTCTTTTCTCCCATCGGTCGCAAGAAAGCAAAGTTCGCCATACTGATCTGCGGTCTTACCATCAACTTTCTCATCGCCTACTATATCAGCTTGGTGCATCAGCGAGGCGTCGTTGACGTGATGCACTATCTTCGTCACCGCCAAGAAGTCTGGTCCGAAACTGTTGCCGCTGCTGGTGAGGTACCCGAGACAGTGACTGCAAACATCACGGTCGGCTTCCTGATGCCGTGCCACAGTACTCCATGGAGAAGTCATTTCGTCTACCCGCAGATCAATGCGTGGGCGCTCACCTGCGAGCCACCTATCGACCTTTCCGCGGAAGAACGCCTGTCTTATCTTGATGAGGCAGACGTGTTCTATGCCAACGCTACCCAGTGGCTGCAGAACAACATGCAGAATCGGGATTTTATCTCTATCGATGGTAGTCTGCCCACGCAACACCACACTCCGCTTCACGAACGCAACCAGCGACCGTGGCCGCACTATCTTGTCTCTTTCGAAAGTTTGTCGTCAACATTGCAGCCATTCCTGGAAAGAACGCTTTACAAGGAGTGCAAACGATTTTTCAATACTCACTGGCACGACGATCATCGTCGACTTGGCGATGTCGTAGTACATTGCATGAGACGACAACCTTATTCTTCTGGGTCGCTCGACCAAAGATCGTGAAACTCACCTTCAGGAGTCTCGATCTGCAGCACGCTTCACCTGGGCTCGACTCGCGTTATTGTGCATCATGCCTCATTCAACTCGTATCGTTATCAAGCAAGAGCTCAGGAGAACCTCTCAAATGAAGGCCGTGAAGCGCAACCGAAACCGCTGCATGCTGAGCCCACATGACCCCATCTATCTCAATTGGACGACAGCGCGACCGTCTAGGACCTCGCATGATAATGAACAGACAGATTCGGACTGAGCTTGCCATGCACGATATATCGATGTCGAGTGCGGTCGCAGCGCAGGTTGCTCGCATTCACGAGCGCTAGGGTCGCCGCAGGCGACTTGTTGGTGTCCTGAATCGCAGCTTGTCAACAAATTCGTGAGTAGATGCTCGCTTGACCCTATTGGTCTCAACGGAGCATTCTCGGTGTCAAGGGAGCATGAGGAGGTTCAGTGCCGACTCAGGCAGCCGAGAGACATAAGATTGGGCAAGCCTGAGAGCTGGAAGTTGTTGGTGGCAAATCCGATGGACCATGATTGCACTGATGGCTTGTGACTCTCCTATACCTGGTGCAATTGCGACATCGCCACCCTGCTTCTACTTGGCACGAGTGTCACCCCGAGAGACCTGCATCCCTTTTCGGATCGTTCACGTGGTCTCCAGGCCCGTGGTACTTGACGTCGTTCTATCGTCAACTGCCGCATCTGGTCAGCATGAGGAAGCATCCCGCAATGTGGTTGCACTCCTCCGATGCCAATGCACACCTGTTGACATCTCTACTACTTGGCATCACCGTCCTTGTCGCGCAGTTTTGTTGAGATCACTGGGCAATTTTACATGCTTCGGACGATTTAGCGGCACGGGACCTGGTGCCTCGTCCAGCGCCCGGCTCTCCTCTTGCTTAGCTCGTAAGACTTCAGCTCCTAGCGCGAATGCTCTAAATCCCCATGCGACTCGCTGCAATCAACTAAGAGGCTTCCGCGGTTGTCTGAGCGTATTCGTCAGAGTCATATCTCCTCGGGCAGCTATTATCCAACTTGGCCTTCCGCAATTTGCTGGAAAGCCTTAACACGTCTTTTACACAAGATGAAACACCGACCTCGGGGCATTCGCTGGATGCTTAGCATATGGAGCACAGTCAAATCCAACTCGCATCCGGCTCGCTTACCTTCTGCACTTTTCGATAAGCTTGATTCACCCCAGAGCTCACGTAAAGCACGAGGATCATCGCCTTGCCACGCCACCTCTTACGGAACCACCACATAGTGCCTTGACAGCTCAAAAACGTGGTAGACCGATGCAGCGAACCTTCGTATGCCCAGCTGCTTGACAAGACTATACCAAGAAACCACCTGACGTCGACTCCCGTGTAGCCGCAGCGGGATGATTGGAGTGTTCTGGGCCTGCCACCAACCGCGCAGAGTTTAACTAAATGATGCTTGACTACCAAGGTTGAAAGTCACGTTAAACTCTAAACTCCTCTACCCAATGCGGAATCTTGGCAGCAAATCTAAACCACTTCTAGCCTCACCTAAGTCTTGTCGGAGGCGCAGTACCTAAAACGTGGCCTGGGCATTGTTGGCGTCACCTGGGCAGACTCAAGGGTCGAATCGGTTCATCCCTCCGCAAGTACAAACCTCTAGGTTCCTGGCATCTTCCAGACGCCACGACATTACTGCCCAGCATGCCAACAACGCGGCGTACAAGCCCTCGTCGCCGGATGAGAGTCATTCCGCCTTGAGTGTGTCGAGGGGCCTTCAAGACAAGCATCGAAGCTGGGCTAACGACGACTTTGTTACGATTTCGAATTCCAAATGTGGCCTTGTATGCGCCCATGACGATCATCATCGGACTATTCTTCTGCTTGGCGAGCAGACACCTTGCGGCCAAGCATGGTCGTGAGGTAATTGCGGAGAGCCCGGGCGTTGTTGTGGTTGCCAAAGCAGGAGAGCCATAGACATAAGTACCTTGCCTTTGCACCACGCTTTGAAATTATCACTCAGCAACAATCTCAGTCACCACAGCTAGGAGGAACCAGGACAATTCGCTACAACAATCTTCATTCGTTCACGATCTCGACAACCTCAAAAACAACCACCAAGCATAATCATAATGAAGAGCTCCGTGATCGCCGTGTCCTTCCTCAGCGCCATTGCTACTGCAAGCGCACTTCCAGAGGCCAACAGCCCAGCAGGCTATGGTGGTGCCGGCAAGTGGGTTGGCAAGAAGGCCTATGGCAAACACGAGAAGGGATTCCCAATCCCATTCACCTCCACCTACCGTGTGAAGGCTGTTCCAGAGCAGGTCGTCGATTCGGCAAACAAGTAAGTCATCGCTCCGTCCACAACGCCGCTCACCTCGATCCTAACATCACTCTTCAGGTCTACTGGCGGTCTCCCAGGTTGCACCGGATACTACGACTTCGGCATCAACAGCGAGCTTGACACCATCTGCTACTATATCAAGCTCGAGGGCTTCCGCGGCGAGTACCAGTCCGCAGCCGACACCGCCACCCACATCCACGAGGCGGCAAAGGGCAAGTCTGGCCCACCACGTCTCGCATTCCCCAACCCCAAGGAAGTCCCCGGCAAGAACTACCGCGTGTCGGCAGGCTGCTTGACCGGACCGTTCGAGACTGGTGTCATCAACAACGCCACCGGCTTGGACAACGGCGCGGGCTTCAAGGTCAAGCAGATTGAGGCCAACCCATCCGCCTTCTTCGCCGATGTGCACTCCAGCCTGGCTGTGCCCGGTGCGATCCGTGGTCAGCTGTCTTAGATGCTGAATGTTTGGGAGGGATGTAATTCTTGATAATGATTGACGGCAAAACTGTTGTGAGGAACAGCAGCGGCCACGGTCAGGCCTTGAATGTGCGGAACCATAGCTATTATTAAAGTATAATTTTGGAATCCATCGCAGTATTTAAGGACTTTCATGGTTTCAACAGCACCTCCTCCCACATCTTTGCCTCCGCGACCTCTTTCCAGCGTACAGCAACATCACCTCTCAATGCACAGTCCTTCTGCTCGCATGCTGCAGAATCAGGTAAGGCACCACGTTAGTCACGACAGAACACGAGCTCTCGTTGGGCACACCTCCCCGGTGCTCGCCACAGCAGTTCAAAAGGGCATCCATCATCTGCCGTGGGTTTGCACACGCACCGACACGCGTCCATCGTGCTTACGATCCCAATCTTTCCAGCATCCCCCATGTCTATCTACACCCAAGGAAGTACAGTCCTATAGTGTGAATCAGTTCAGTCGTCAGATCGCGCGAAATCGCGTTTTTCCGGTGTCAACTCCGTGCCGTAGCATGAAGCCCCCCTCCCCCTGTCCCTTAGCTACCGGTTCTGGAATTGTCAGGGAGTGAGATTGCCAAGTTTTGGGATTCGGCAATGCCAATGCCAAATGCCAATCCTATAGCGGAGAACTTCACTAGGACGAGGGTACCGGGGAGGTCTTGTGGTCCTTCTCTCATCATCATCGTCTTCTTCTTCTCGGAGGATATGCCTTTTGTTGCAGCCTGGAGTCTGGGTCATATCGATCGAGGTGGATGCTGCCGACGAGGCATGAGGATGTGGGGCAATAGTGGTTACACATATGCTGCTTCGATGCGGGAAATCTGTGGAGGAGCAGAAATAGAATGGTTAGGCACTTCTTGGTTGCGTCACTAGTGCGAAACTCTAGATGCGAGCTCGAAGGTGGTGGGCACGGTCTTGGATGGTAAGGGAGGGATGCGCTGGGCCGCAAGATTGGGAAGCATTGGACGTGGATCAAGAAGATACTACAAGGTGCTCTCCGGGATAACGATGAGATCTGTCGAAGGGAGGCAGAACATTCTTCAGCATTGAGGTCTCCCGAACAAGCTCTTGGCATTCACGTGAGAGCTGAGTTCGGCTAAAGAGCTCCTTGTTCAGCATGCGACGTCACCGTGAGACTGCAGTTGAGCAAAGCTCATCGGAATCGTCCAACACTTTGGCTTCTGGTTTCTGTGCAGTGTCCATTGCATCACCAACGCTCCATAGAACGAACGGCAGACACCATGAATTGACCGCGGCAGCTCCGAAGTGACCGCTGGATTCGGGAGAGCGCAAACATCATCGCTCCGTAACGGTGGATCCAAGATTGGGTGTGGAGCGGTTCGGAGGAGTCAGCCACTTCCCGATCTCATCTACTTCACCATACCACACGGCCACGGCTCTGTTCATTTCTTTCTTTTTTCTCTTTTGATCTGGCGCAATGGCAGCACGGAGTAGGGGACAGAAGCTCCTTCGGGGGTTGGGATACGCCACGATTGGCGGTGCTGCAGCGAGCGGCACTCTGTACTTTGTCTACCGGCCGCGAGATGTACCTGGGTTAGAAGCCGCGGCAGTGCCACCTCCGACATATGGCGAGGGGGGCGTCTTTCGTCCTCCCACCTTTCCCAAAGTCAAGACCCGGGCCGAACAGATCGCAGAGCTCAAAGCGAGCGCGGGCGCAGCTTTCCAGCGAACGAAAGAGAAGGTCAAGGGAGCTTTGGGGGTGGAGGACACTTCCGAGGATAGGAGCAACGAATATGACCTGTTAATCATCGGAGGCGGCGCCACGGGTACAGGTATTGCGCTCGATGCGGCTTCCAGAGGTTTGAAGGTCGCTTGCGTGGAAAGAGATGATTTTGCAGCTGGTACCAGCAGTAAGAGCACGAAACTTGTCCACGGTGGGGTCAGATATTTGGAGAAGGCGGTTTTTGAACTCGACTACAACCAATACAAGCTGGTCAAGGAAGCTCTGCGTGAGCGGAGATATTTCCTCGATACTGCACCACATCTTTCGCAATGGCTCCCGATCATGATTCCTGTCAACAACTGGTGGCAAGCACCTTACTTCTGGGCGGGTACCAAGTTTTACGATTTCCTAGCTGGTTCGGAGAATATCGAAACTTCCTACTTTATGACCCGGAGCAAAGCCCTAGATGCTTTCCCTATGCTTAAGAAGGAGAACCTGTGGGGCGCTCTGGTTTACTACGATGGTGCTCACAACGATTCTCGCATGAACATTTCTCTGGCCATGACTGCTGCTCTCTATGGCGCTACCATGGTCAACCACCTCGAAGTCACTAGTCTTGAAAAGGATGCCAGCGGTCGTCTCTGTGGTGCCAAGGTGAAGGATCTGGTCCCCGAGAAGGACGGGTACAAGGGCGAGGAATTCTCGATCAAGGCTAAAGGCATCATCAACGCTACTGGTCCATTCACCGATGCGATTCGCAAGATGGATGATCAGACAGTACCTGAGATCGTTGCTCCCAGCTCTGGTGTCCACGTCATTCTTCCTGGTTACTACGCTCCCTCGAACATGGGTCTGATCGACCCGCATACATCTGACGGTCGTGTCATCTTCTTCCTGCCTTGGCAAGGCAACACCATCGCTGGTACCACCGACACGGCGTGTGAAATCCAACCCAACCCTGTGGCTCAGGAGGAGGAAATTGACTGGATTTTGAAGGAAGTTCAGAACTACTTACAACCTGAAATCAATGTCCGCCGTGGCGACGTTCTTGCAGCTTGGTCTGGTATCCGCCCACTCGTGCGCGACCCAAAGAAGGCCAAGTCCGAAGGTCTCGTTCGCAACCACCTGGTCACAACTTCCGAATCTGGCCTTGTCACCATCTCTGGTGGCAAGTGGACGACCTATCGGCAGATGGCCGAGGAAGCCGTCGACGAAGCGATCAAGGAATTCAAGCTGCAGCCGAAAGGCATCTCCAACCCCCCACTCGTCTCCGGCGTGGAAGGCTTCCATGAGAACATCAAGTTCGACGGCTCTTGCGAAACCCATGCTCTCCGCCTGATCGGAGCTCACGGTTTCTCCAAGACACTCTTCATCAACATCATCCAGCATTACGGCCTCGAGACCGAGGTGGCCAAACATCTCTGCGTCGACTACGGTGACCGCGCCTGGACCGTTGCAGCACTCTGCGCTCCTACCAATAACCGCTTCCCTGTCCGCGGCGAACGCATCTCCAAGCTCTACCCGTATGTCGATGGCGAGGTTCGATACGCGGTACGACACGAATACGCCCAGAGCGCCGTGGACGTCATCGCGCGCCGAACACGTCTCGCTTTCCTCAACGCACAAGCCGCCCTCGAAGCTCTGCCCAAGGTCATCGACCTCATGGCCGAGGAATTGCAATGGAGCCGCGCGAGGAAGAACCAGGAATGGAAGGACGCTGTCGCTTTCCTTGGCTCGATGGGTCTTCCTAAGAGCAAGCTGAACCTCACCAGAGATGAGGTCGAGAAGGGCAAAGTGGGGAAGTATGAGGATGAGGAGTATGGGCTTTACGCCCGACATGGTACGTATGAGGTCGAGCGTGTGGTGAATAGCTATGCATACGTACTGACAAGTGGTACTTTTAGACAAGCCGGATGAGATCCTCGAATCGGATGCGAGAATGATCTCTGGTCGCAACCCAACTATGGGCAAGGACTCGCCCGCCAACGCATAGAACCGGATCAGGAGACGATATGCTGAGAGCGGTTCCGGTTTCAGTAGCGGTTCACAGCATACCCGGCCGGCGCATGGGGACGAAGGAAAGTTATTTTGGACGTCTCGCGTGAAGCTGCGCGCGATGCTGAGGCGAACGAGTAAGCGAGGTATGTCCATTATTTGTAAATAGCGTGTAAGAAAAGTGCAGAGAGAACATCCCAAAGTGCCAATCACGCATTGCTCAATTCTTCACCACTACACACTACACAAACACAATACATTTGCGTGGGTCACTCAAATCGATCATTCGCGCTCACGCGCGCGCGCGCGGTCTACACACATACATGCACAAATCCCCCGAAAAAACACCAATCCCTATCTCCCACCACCAACCCCCTCTACTCCGCCTTCGCCCCCTTCTCCTCCTCCTTCTCCACCTTCTCCACCTTCTCCACCTTCTCCTCACCCGCCAACTCCTTCACCACCTTCTTCACCACCTCCAACGTCGGCGCCGGCCCGCCCGGCTCCGCCGCCAATACTTTCCCGCTCTTATCCACGACGAAGACCCCGCGCGTCGTGCCCTTGGGCGCCTTCTTCAAGCCGATGGCGCCGATCAGGGACGCGCTCGGATCGCAGAGCAGCGGATACGGGAGTTTCTGCTTGTCCTTGAACGTGGTGTTGGCTTTGGGCGAGTCGGTGGAGAGGCCGTAGATGCTGAGGCCGGAGGAGGTGAGGGATGTGTAGGCGTCGCGGAAGAGGCAGGCTTGGGTTGTGCCTTGGGAAATGAAGGTTAGTTTTTGGGGGAGGTTGGTTTGTGGGGAGAAGGGGGGGGGGGAAACACGTACAGCCTGGGGTGGAGGCTTTGGGATAGGTGAAGATGGCGACGGCGGTGGGGGAGTCGTCGACGAGTTTCTTCAGCGTCACTTTGCTGCCGGTGTTGTCTTCGATCTCGCCCCCGAAGCCTTCGAGATCGATCGTGTCGCCGACTTTGGGCGCGCCGGGTGGGGTGGGCTTGGTTTTGGCTGGCGCGGGCGCGGGTGCGGGCGCGGGCGCGTCTTCTGCTACGACGGCATTGTCTGGGGCTTTGGCTGCGGCGGCCTTGGAGACCTTGGGGGGCGCGTCTTTCTTGTCGGCTTTGGACTTGGATGGCGCGCGTTTCTTGGCTGGCGGAGGCGGTGGAGGCGCTTCCTTCCGCTTGCGAAGTTCTACAGGCATTGTTGTTTACGGCGCGGCGCAGTGGGTATGCGAGGGATGGAGGTAGGGAGGGAGGGCTATGGAGGGCTATGGAGGAGGGGGTGGAGGGAAGCGGGCTTTCACGGCGGGACGGTAATGGTAAACAAGAGGAGCTACGATGTCGCGCACGGAGGCTGTCACCACGGTCAACCAAAAGGTTCGGGTGCTGCAATTTATTTAGGGGCTGGCCTGGGCTGGCCTGGTCTGCGTGTCCGATCGCGTTGCTGGCTGTTGGAAGGCGGCTCGAGGTCGGGAAGCTCTCTCATCACAGTGCACCCAAGCTCGGACAGGGTTCACCGCACCACGCACGTTGTCACGGCAGGCGCCGCAGCCGACCGGAGCGGAGATCGACCAGGCCGCTGTCGTCTCTCACCATTCCTTCATCAACGACACCTCCATAGACTCGATTTCTTGCTCCCACTTGAGTCGTATCGCCCACCAACCGCCCACCAGGCTGCAGTGCCTCGTTATCAAGATCTTGCAGAGCGCCGCTGAGCATCCGAACGAGGCGTCGACGGCAAGCATGGGCAGCGCCGCCAAGCACGGCACGAGCACTTGCACGACCGACTTGCATCGGGATGCCGCATACTCTATCTGGCGGAGGCGGCCAGCGTGCGCCCGGCCTACCAGATAGTTGTGGATTTTCCGCAGGTGTTGTAGGATGGCCGCCTGGAAAGCTGCCGATGCGTTGGTACGACCAGTGCTTCAGACTTGAGTTCGAACGTCACCAGAGCACGAGAATATCCATTTCTGGCCAAGATCATGGAGGCTCCATCACAGGTCCCTTTCGCTGGTCTCTTTAGTCAAGGACGCTAGCGCGTAGTCCGCCATTGGGGTAAGAGAGCGGCTCAAACCACATGTTCAGCACCCCAACATGTTCGATCGTCCGCGATGGGTGGTTGCTTTCCGTCCAAAGTACGGTTCACGAGAGGTGAGAGTTGCTAATGCATCATCGCTCTTTGGCTTTCATACTTTCAGAAAATTCCCACTCCCGCGGGCCCACTCCGGGTTATGACTAAAATGATCCAGCAGCAGCGACGTAAGTACTACCTCGCGATACCGACGTCGGCTTGGATATTTCACCAGGGTCAACTGCCACTGTTTGTGTATTCTATATCTCGGACAATTCTCTGGCACTCTGAGCTATCGAAAGCACGGCAGCAGATACCTGTGAGCCACAATGGACCAGAGTCGTGATCCGGCCATGGAGGACAAATCGGACGAAAGTCTTCAACACACGAAAAGTCCGACAGATGGCGCGGTACATGACCTGCGGAGGAAGAAGATATCATGGATTCAGGCAGTATTCGTCCTCATCGCGGAAACTATATCTTTGGGTATCCTCTCGCTACCTGCCGCAGTGGCCGATTTAGGGATGGTTCTCGGAGCAGTTATGATCCTCTTTTTCTCAATCATCACAACCACAGCAGGTTTCATGCTTTATTACCTCAAGATCCAATATCCAGCGCTGACGGGCTTCGCGGATGCAGCTCGGATGGTGGCAGGACCTGCAGGTGCAGTCATTGTCGAGATACTCAACATGCTTCTCCTGGTTTTTGTCATGGCGGCACACATCCTGACCTTCAGCACCGAAGCAAACGCGATTGCTGGCAACGACATGTGGAAATGCACGGTGGTGTTCAAAGTCATCGGTCTTTTTATCTGCCTGACTTGCACGCTGCCAAGGACACTGAAGTCTCAATCATGGCTTTCACTAGGATCATGCTGCTCGATTCTCACGGCAACGATGATAGCACTGATCGCCATTGCTGTGGAGAAGCCGGCTGTGGGAAATGCCTCTGTATCTCCACCCGTACAGGTCACGGACTTTGCAGACTGGAGTCTGGCCATCAGCAACATTCTGGTGTCCTTCACTGGATCGTTGGCCTATTTCCACGTTATGACAGAAATGGAAACGCCGCGAGACTTTCCGAAGGCTCTCATAGCAACCAACATCATCATGTTCAGCATGTGAGTGTGCGAACGTGAAGTTGACGATGACTGGAAACACATGCGCTAACCCCAGTCGTTCAGGTACACGACAGTCGGTCTTGTGATCTACTATTATGCCGGTCAGGACGTCGCATCGCCTGCTCTCAGTTCAGCTGGTCCATTGATTAAGAAACTGGCATATGGCATAGCAACTCCAACTATCATTGTTGCGGGTGTCATCGCCGCTTATCTGGCCTGTAAGAACATGCATCGATTCTGGTGGGCCAAGATCAAGCAGCAGCCGGACGTTGTGTACGAGCAGAGCTGGAGGTCGCGAGTCACTTGGGCCATCATCGTTGCTATTCTCTGGATTCTTGCTTTCATTCTGGCAAACGTGTTGCCATTCTTCAGCCCGCTGCTGGCTTTGATCGGTGCCATCTCGGGAACATGGATATGTCTCGGTCTGCCTGCATGGTACTGTTTAGCTCAAATCCGAGACAACCATCTGGCAAAGAACCACGAAGTCGACAGCGAGAACGGCCAAGGTTCGACTACTGCCCGGTGTATGGTAAGTGAAAGACGATACACTGCTCTTTACCACTACTCTCAAGTTACGCCCGTGGAGGCGTGATGTCTCTTTTCGGCGCATAGCAGTAACGAAACCATAGGGACGGTCGCTAACCACCCATTGTGCAGGTGCCAGAGCAAGGTCGATGGTGGAAATGCTTCCAATATCCCACTGGAGTCAGCCCACATACTGCAACAGTATGGGCACTCTGCTGGTTCCTTGTCATACTTTCATGCTTTCTCGTTGTGATTGGCTTATACGGCAGCATTATGAGCATGGTGAGAGCTGGAAGCGAGCAATACCAGCCTTTCACTTGCGCAGCTTGATTCGTGGCTCGCACGATGAATCTTGGTTCGGCTATCTGTCCTGATACTCTAAGCTCTCGGGAACCCGAGTTTCCAAGCAACTCAGATGTCTTTTTGGGTCAAACCTTCCTACGGAAATGTTGCGGTCCAAAATCATTTTCGAGCTGGGGCTATTCACCTTCGCTGCCCCAAGCGCACATCTGCAGCGACTTGTCACACCAAGCCGACTCCCCAGCTTGTACGTTATGAGAGCGAAAATTTTACCAATATGACGATATCCCCAAACGAAGGCCGCGAGGAAGAGATCGCACCTTTAGTAACCTCCCGCCGTTCAAGCTTTTCAGATGCCCACACATGCCCTATCTGTCTGGAACTCATGACTTGCGCCCAACAGCGCGACCGCCCGGGCCCCATCGATGAAGGGCAGTCCGACGACCACAGCGCAGTCCGAGTCCACGACAAACACATCTTCGGCCGACGATGCATCCGCAGATGGCTCCAATCCAGCAACGAATGTCCCATATGCCGAAAAACGCTCTTCCACTTCCCAACCCAAAGCCCGCCGCGCTGGGACCGCGAATGGGCGACCCTCGTCTCCATGAGTGCCGATCGCTACACGAGAGCCGTCGGACGTCGCCAACACGATCGAGTCCAGGACTCGTGCACGGCCCTCATCGGCCTCCTCGTCCGCCGCAGCGTCGCCGCCCAGGCGAGCTATCGATGGTACTGCCCTCCCTGTCGCCGTGCTTGCTGCACCGACGTGCGCGTGCGCGTGCGAGGTCTGCGCGCGAAATTCGGCCAGCTCCTATCCACGCTTGCCTGGAGACGACCCACGCCACCTGTCGTCGACTCCCGCGCGGCGATCGCGCACTTCTGGGCCTGGTGGACGGGTCGTGTAGTCCGGCACGATAGGCTCCACGCGATGCCGTCCATCCAAGCCCATGGGGCCGGCACAACGGCGTTTCTGGCCGTGCTGTGGAAGTTGGCACAGCTCGACGGCATGAGTTTGTCGAGACGTCACCTCACTTCGCAGTTTCGAGCTGTCTTCGATGATGAGTGGTTGTTCGGGGAGTGGACCGCGTTGCGAGGCTTTCACCAGCATTGTGAGGAGCTGGTCACGGCTGCGGTGTTGGTGGCTTCGGGGTGTGGTCTGGCGAAGTTTCGGATGCAGCTAAGGGTGGAGGATCATGAGGCTGTTTTTGACTTTCTGCAATGAGGGTGGGGAGGCTGTGAGTGAGAATGTGTGCGGGTCGGAGGCGCTGAAGGGGTCAGAAGCGCCGCTCAGGGCATTGTCGCCAGGTAGTTCTTGGTGCCCAGGGTATCGGTAGCGCGAGAAGGTCAAATTTTTCCGACGATACCAATGCATGTGCCAAGACTCAGCCTGATGTGTTGAAATTTGCGCGAAATGGCTCAGACACCTATATAGGTCGGTACAGTCTGTATCCTCAGTCAACCACGTGTCAAAGATCCAGTTCCCTCCGTTCCCAAGATCTACAACATTTCCTCTGCAGCGTTAGCACACACAATCTTCGCCCGCCATTGCCCTTCCGAAATTCCACCACTCGGCTCTCAAAGCCATCGCAAAAGTCTCAGAGCACGCAAAGTCTCCCCCATCAAAATCTTCTCCCACTGTCTTCCCATCCGCACGCTGTCAGTCACGACTCGAATCGAATTCCGCCACATCAAAACCTCTTCCGATATCCCCCAATTCACGAAAAACCTGCAATGCCGACTCCTCATCATATCGCCACACATACGCAACCCTTTCTCCCAAGACTGTAGTTGCGAATGCACCATGCATCACCCTTTCCCCTTGGAAAATCGTCGTGTGAAGAATTCGTTGGGAGCTGACGTTGTGGCCTCTCTTTCCCCTCCTGTTCTGCCTCTGATGATGATGATGATGATGTTAATGACATGGGGATTGAGGTATTCCCTGCCTTGCCTATCTATTCCCAGCTCATGTCGAAGTCCATGTCTGGCCCTTCCTTCCACAGGTGACCGTATCTCCACTTCGTTTTTCCACACGAGCATAGATTCGAGGACGTGGGGATGTATACCCTTTTCACGCGCGATGGGAGTTTTGCAGGATACTCGCAAGTCGAGCTTTTGGCTTCTGGCTTTGCGCTTCTTGTGAAGGCAATAGACATCAGAAGATATCACGACGGTGTTGTGGGTTGAGGCAGATGAGGGCTTTGGGGAACGAGAATTCGGGACCGCAATGAGTTGATTTTTCGAGATAGGTAGGGATTGGTTGCTTTGATCCAGCAGCGTGTGGCTGGTATAAGATGATATAGGCAGTGGCATTCATGGACGACTCGTGTCTTTCCTGGAGATGCGGGACTTCACTGGAGGGTGTAGAGATATGGGCAGGATTCGTGAGTTTTGCGGTGGGCTTGTGGCTGTTTCGAGGATGGGATTGTGAAGCTCGATATCACGATCGCTGTTGGCAGGCCATAGGCCGGTATTTCGAGATATCGTTTTGATGGTTGGCAGTGGCTGTTTCGGTGGCGAGCTGCTGAGGTCGAATTTGGCATGTTCTGGAGGATCGCGGAACATGTCTGACGCTCAGGTCGAGCATTGGTGATGTGCTGGAGGTGATTGGGTGTTGTCTGGTTATGGTAAAGCGACTTTGCCTACGCCCTTATGCAGCGGCAGTGCTAGGAGCTCGGCTAATTCTTTACCAGTTTTCGAGTTTAGAAGAAGTAGTACTCTACTAGACACTGGATGTAGTACTGACGATGCTCGTGTGCCATGCCAAACGACTTACAGAGGGAGGAAAGGTGTCGGTAGCATAGAGGTTGTTTCCGAACCCGCCAGATGTGCAATCGAATGATACCTCCACCACTCGGTTGTTCGTTCGATTCTTGGTAATCCTTCGAATGGAGGCGACCGCCAGGACTTGTTAATCATGTCGTTCGATTTCTACAGCATTCGCAACCAGTACTCGATGTCAGCAAAGCAATTCGCTACCGGAATCCTTCGATGGCTTTTCCCTCGCGCCCACAGTGGATCGTGCCTTGATGTTAACGCATCGACGAGCTGCACAGTCGATATGCTGTGGCACAAAAAGATTTGGTGCAGGAATGGCATTGAACATGGGTCGATTGCCATCACCCACGAGTGAGCCCGATGACAAATACATTCGTTTGTGACTTTCTGTTACTACATACATACCATGCCGTTGGCTGTTGCGACTTCCTTAAGCCATCGAATGGACGAAAAGTAATTTGTCTCTGCCAAAATCGGTCCCAATCAAGGTCGCGGGCGGCAAGACGATCCAGATGCCCAGTGTCGGCTTTGGCACTTGGGCCGCGGGTGACACGTCTTGGGCAAAGGATAGCACACTCACCGCGTTGAAAGAGGGCTAGCGACATATCGATAAGGCGTGTTACTATGGTGTGGATGAGGCTGTGAGAGCTGCTACCGAGGAGTCAGGTGTTCCGCGGGAGGAGATCTTTTACAGTCGGCGACACAAGCCAGCGTCTCGGGGATAGTTCTGACATGTTCCCAGCATCGAAAGTATGGCCTCACTTCTTCGCACCGGAGAACGTGGAGCTCTGTCTCGACAAAGTCCTGGAGAAGACGGGCCTGGAATACGTTGATCTCTTCCTCGCCCAGTGCCTTTTGCCTTGCAGCCCATTTCCCGTCGCGCTCTCAAAGAGGCATTTTCTTTGCCCACCTCGCCGGACGAGGATAAGGGCATCCAGAGCACTCCGGATGGCGCGTTCGTGATCGACTACGAACACACATCGACGCCGATCGCCAAGAAAGTCGGCCACGATGGCAGCTTCTTGCCAATCTGGAACGCCATGCAAGACGTTGACGAGTGATCCGACGGTGGTGCAGCTCGCGGAGAAGAACAAGATGGACGCGGGCCAGCTCCTACAGTCCTGGGCCGTGCAGAGAGGTACGGTGCCGCTGGGGTAGAGCCAAAACCCCGAAGCGGATCAAGACTAACCTAGATGTGAAGAAACTCTCAGAGGAGGATTTTGAGGCACTGAACAAGCTGGCGATCCCGAACGACGAGGGCCGAACTTTCAATGGTCACATTATGTTTGGGCTCCCGCTGTTCGACAAGCCTGCCGCTTAACCGAACCATGTCCCATATGAGAAGTAAAGCGGGTATGGGTGAATCATAGTCTGGTGCAGTCGGCAGAAGTTCGAACATATCCCAATGAATGTTGCGCTGCGATCGTCGACCGACAAGAAAGCAACCTTTCACCCCTCATCATGCCATACAGGAAGCCGCGCGCTCCCGCCCAGATTTCCCACCTTCGCTAGTCCCATCGCGGTTCCTAGCGAATGCCGAACAAGCTCTCCGCGGCCCCATCCATACCACATCCTCCTCGCCATCCCAATTTTCTGTATGGCTGCACCATTGATTATCCACAAAAAAAGAGTCATAGCAGCAAGCGCCAGACGACTGACGAATGATGAAGTACGGCGCCCCGCGGTCAGCGTACAGTAGCACACTATCCGAACGCGCATGTACAGTAATCATCAAGTCATACAGTCCGTGAACCTAATAACCACAAGAGCACGCGACCAACTTACCAAGGGAACCAGAATTTTCTCGGCCCCGTTTCGGGATTTCGGGGTTCTCCATCATCCAGGTCCTTTCCTCGGTTCCAAGCCAGACAGACATACGTAGAGTAGAAGTCCTGTAGTTCGTAGTTGACCATACAGTAAAAGCAGTATCAACACCACAAAAAGGCAATCTTCCACTTCCGCTCCCGTCCCGGCTTCATAAGCAATGCAAGCGCACCTCAGCTTTTCCCGCGACCGACCGACCGACCGAAATCATTCAGTCATCATCATCACAAGCTCTCGGGGCTGCTGACGAACGGCGATTCCCTTCCTCCCGATCCACCGCCTCCGGGCAGCGGGTACAGAGTTTCTCTCATCAGTGATGAATGAATTTATTAGTTTCTCAGACTAGCCAGTGTTTTCTTGTGCAAACGAAACTAATGCTATGCCTTCTCCGGGATGGCGCGGGACAGCACGGATTTTTCGGAGTTAGTGGGCCTGATGATGGATGATGACTTCGTATGTTATGCATGCGTGCATGCGTGCATGCGGTGCGGTGCGGTGCGGTGCGAGATATATGTGTATGTGTATGTATGTATGTAAGAAGTCAGAAAGGAAAAGACGGGTTGGAGTTTGTCATCCTTTGATGATTCCGGACCGTTGGGGACCTGGTTTTGGGGATAACTTTTACTCTTTTCTATCTCTCTCACGTTCTGCTCCCTGCTCTCTGCTCTCCCGATCTATCTGGTTATCTGGCAGCAGCGGGCTTTGCTGTCGATCTATCTACACATCTCTCTATCTATCTATCTACTGCTAGCTGTGCATAACCGGAAGGACGCTTGTCCAGTGTTCCGGATCATATCTGCCAACGCTGGGACCGATAAGAAGGAGAAGGGACAGGAAGCATGGTGATGTGCTGTTGATGAGCTCGTCGCTACTGCTGGGGTAAGGAACAGAAGAACTTTGCGTGGGAGAAGGCAAGGCCGGGCGCGGACGATAATGGCTGGGCTGCAGAATAGTAGGACCGAGAAGTCGGTGGTCAAGCAGCACCGGGCTGCTACTCTTGACCACTACCCTCGTGACGGACATCATCACGGCAGGACTTTCGCAACCACGATCGCACTCTTGTCATGCGTGTATAACCTCTTGGTCGCGGCGTCGTGCGCATACATCCCGAATGACCCGCTGTACATCGGGCTCAGTGTTTCGCTGTACGCGTGGGTCGGGGTGGGATTGAGTGTGTGTGGGTTGGCGGGGATTGTTGGGGTGAGTTTTGTGTGTTATTTAAAATAAAAAACCCACGTGCGACAAAGCTGGGTGCGCGATGGTGCAATCGATCATGCTGACTGGGGGACGTTTTCGCATCGTATAGAAGAGACCGACGCTGATCGCCGCCTTCGCCCATTTCCTCCTGCTCGATACCCTGGTGTCTGCCGTGTGCAGACTGTTGATTCTGCAGTTCTTCACCGAGTCCTTCTACGATCACAACGTCTGTACCGATTCGTACGATCCGACGTGGAGTCCGCAGAACTTTCGACACGAGATCGTGACGAGTGTGCGATATCAGAAGGAATATCTGTGGCGGTCCAGTCATAAGAAGAGATGTCGCTATGCGCTGGGAGCGGTGCAGATCGTCCTGGTGACGTTGCTGATCTGTTTGACCGCGGCGCAAGGATCGCTCGCCGTGACGATGAGACGGTATGGGAAAGAGCTGGAGCGGAGGAGGACCGGCAGGTCGGTCGCGAGGATGTCGGAGAAGACAAGGCGGAGTCCTTTGCCGGATCCTGAGAAAGTCAGGTACGAGTTGCCATAGCTTCTCGGCTCATCACGATTTGTTACGGCCTGACGAAATTTACGATCATAACTATTCGAGTTCGATGATGGGGACCAACTTGCGATACGCCACTAACGACTCCTGATGACCAAGGACTTCGCGCGCATAGATCCTGTGGATCCATTCGGGTCGTCGAGGGACCCAGTGTTCTTCGCTGACGTGCTGACCGTCTCGCGTCAGCTCGGAGATGTTGGGCGCGTCGAGATGATTCCACAATCGGACCAAGCAGTTGACCTGGAAGTGACCGCAGCTGTTGCAACCGCATCTACACCGCCCAACATGCCACCCGGTCACTTCGCGCTCATGGACGCAGTACATTCTTGTGATGCGAACCCAGACTGGCTGCTCTTTCTCACGCGCGAGCACGAGCAAGCGGATCTTCAGCGAGCTCTCGAGGTGGGAGGGAATCGCGCTGCTCATGAATCTTGCCTGATGCCAGTGGCCTGGAGATGCCGAATTGAATGTCAGTCGGTGTCTGTCACCTGCGATCCTTCAGCCGACCTACACAATGGAGCATCACCGGGGAAGCGGCGCAACTGTGCAAGTATACCACAGTGGACACACTTCCGTCTGCCTCCTCTGTTCTCCTTGCGCTCGCTGACCGCGCGTTGCCATGCCGTCTTTTCGCAGTCGGACGCCGCTTTGAACCAGTCTCTAGCGGGCGCAGGTGTTGTCAAGAAGAGGTGTCGGTTGGCCAATTTGAGCGAGATCAACGAAGAAGCTGACAGATATGTCACGATATCGAGGAGGAGCTCCGGCGGAAGATCTGTGAGGCCTGGTCTGTTCATAATTGTCCAGATCTGTCGGGAGACCTATCTCTGTACGGGAGCACTGTCAAGACGACACTGGTGGAGAGGAGCGCTCTGGAAGGATACGAGTGGACTACATTGAAGGATATCAGCAGAACTTACGATCGTTCGGCGGCATGTGTACGTGCGGCATGTGGTTCCTATTGAATGACATGTGCCAGGTGCTTGGTTGCCTCATCGTGGTCGTTCCTGGACGAGCAAACAGAGACGTTCCGTGATGGTGGTCTCATGTAAGACACGCGCTGCGCAAGGGATCATGCGTGTGACGCATCTCGCTTCCTAGAATGGCATGTAAATTTGTGAAGAATGGAGATGCATCGTTGATATGTGCATGCTGAAACGCGGAATTGCAGTTGTGTCTGCGTGTGTAAAACTCGGCTAGACGACATCAAAGCAGGCGTGTCCACTGCGGCCAGGCTCACAGTAGGCTGGACAGAAGGGAGGACATGTACGTTTCTCCTGTCCGGCAGTTTGGCCTGGAGGCCACACCTGCTCGGTGCCGCGCCGTGTCGGATGCCGAGTCCGAGTCAAGATACAGCGTGGTTGTTGGAGAACACGAAGCTTTCACGACAGGAGCACGTGAGACCACACTCATCCGAGGTCATTCGGGAGGTGCATGCACAGCGTCATCCCGTACCCGGTCGGCGGATACGTGGAGTGAGAGATGATTCCACCGCATGATGTCTGTGAAGAAGAACGAATCGTGCTGGTGTCGCCGCCTTTCCATACCCAGCCCGTCTCGCACCGTCTGCCAGTGAAGTGATTGATAGGGAGACATCGATTGGTCATGGCGAAGACTCACAGCCCCCAAGGTGTCGCGCGGGGTCGACGCGGGTGGCAGACGCGATTCATGCAGTGATCCGCCGTCGCTTGCGGGTGTGCATGAACTGTGATGGATTCTTGCTGATAATGACCACGACGAGGGGGGAGGAGACGAGGAAGGGTGAGCACGATCTGATTCGCTGGAGGGCGGGGGACGTGTACAGTATACTGCACTGTACTGTACGCGGGGAGTTGGAGTGGACCGCACCGACAGTAGTACACGACATGTACAGTACAGTATACGGTATTGTGTATACACGACTACATGACTGTACACCAGGATCTCAGGAGGCACACGGGAAGGGAAGGTTCCACGAGATTTCGGTCGGAGGTCGTCCCGCAGACCCTGCTCCTACTGTAAGTCCTAACCTGCCCTGCCCTGCCCGGCTCTGCCCTGCCCTGCCATGCGAGATCGAGAAAACGGGAAGTCTGTTGCGTCGGCTCTTCTGCTGCTGCTGCTGCTGCTGCTGCTGCTGCTGATGATGATGACGGGGACACAGACATTCTTTATCATAAAGTCGGCGGCCAAAAAATGCCGCTGCAGAGCCGGCCTCCGGGGCAGGGAGGGGCGAGGTGTGCATTCGACTAGCGGTCGTTGGCTATTGCTATATCCCTAACGCGCACGTTGGAGAGACGCTACGACCGTCGGAGATTTGATGGGCAGGCGGCTCGCCCAGCACAGCAAATTGCTGCTCTGCTCCTCTCCACCTCATGAAAAAAAAAGAGGCGAACCTACCATGCCTGCTGCTCGCTTCCGTCGCCGAGTCTTTTCGGTTCTTGTCCTGAAGCCATCATTAGTGGGTAGTCGTTGTCGCTGTCGTCGTCGTCGTCGTCGCTCCTTTTCCCCCCTCGTGCCATCGCCATATTATCCGCCGGTGTGCAGAGGAGGTACGTATCGCGTGTCGCGCATCGCCCTCCACCCTCCGCCCTCCCTGTCCCAATCTCTGCCCAAGAGGAAGATCCGCGCCTGGCCTGGGTCCCGCTCCGTCCACGTTGAGTTTGGCTATCAATTCATACCCGCGGCCTGCTTTTCGCCACAAAACACATGTGCCGGTGCTAGCATACCGAAAACAACTTGGTTCACATGTTTCTCCAGCTAACGTCGCTCCTTTCCATCCCAGCCAGACTTTTGTTCTCGCCCTTTCGTGTTGCTTTCGCCCCGGGTCCATATACCCTAATCTGACCCGTCCTTTCACCACTCGTGCCACACCATGTCCTTTTACGACAACCACGCCGGCACCTGGTCGGCTCCGGGCCGTCAGTCATCATGGGAACCACAGGCGCCGCCATCGCGATCCGACACCGCTTCCGCCCTGTCGCACCACACCGACGCGAATGCATTCGCATCGCAATTCGAAGAGATCGATCGCGCGACCGACAACCTGATGAAGAGTGGGAAATGGTTCCCCGGACAGGTTGCGGGCGCGGCCGGCGTGCCGGGCGTGCCAGGACGGAGGGAGAGCATGCCGGGTGGTGGTGGTGGCAGGAGCTTCGCATATGACTCCGATCCGCGAATGGGCGGCCCTTCGCGACACGCATCCATGAGCGAGTTCGATTCCGCCCGCCCGGGCTCGGCGGGATTGCAAGGCTATTATGCGGGCCAGCGATTCCCGGGTGGCCGACAGAGCGAAGCCGAGCAGATGCTCCAGGCCAAGCGCAGGATGGCCGCCCAGCGGGAGCGCGAGCTGCGGAACTACCATCAGGAGCAGCAGTACAACAGGAGTGAGTACACGATGATTCCGCCGTCCACGAGACGCCAAAGCTAAGTGATCAGAAGCGGTATCGGGCGGCAAGACCAGCAGCGACCGATCGATGAGCCCTGCGACCATGAGCGAAGACGATCGTCGTGAATTGATTGCGCGCCAGCACCGCGCCCTGTATGGCGACAATTCCAGCCTGTACAACGCGGACGGCTCACGCTCGCAATCTCAGGAAGCTCGCGTCCCGAGTGGCGGTCGTGGTCCTTCCCCATTGGCCTACGACCCCTTCGGTGTTCAGGCCCCAGGTGGTGCGGAGGGTGCAGTGCAAATGCCACCACGCGATCGTGCGGAAAGTACTGCATCTCCTGCCTCCAATGCACCACTCCAGCAATTTGGTCTGCTAAACAATGCTCAACAGAGTAGCCGCACGTCGAACTCCTCTCCCGGCGGATCGCCCCCTCTCGCGCCGGGAGCCAAGGGCAACGCTCAAGGCGTTGCACCCATTGGAACACGTCCGACTCATGGACCCGGGTCTTCGGGCGCCATGAACAACAACCGCTCGACAACGCCTCTGACGCCTTCCTCGCTCAGTTACGGCTTCAACGCCAGCGATGGACCATCAGGAAACATGGGCAAGGACGAACGCTCGACCTCGGCAGCATCAAATCCTGCTCTGGCGGACAAGAATGCCAGTGGACTCGGCAATTGGGGAAGCAACAGCGGTCACTGGGGGTCGAGCAAAAATACACTGGCTGTGCAGCCTTCTGCTTGGGGGTAAATCCCCACATGCACGATAATGAAAATCTCATTCATCGAAGCTGGGAGACAGAATGGAGTGCCGGGTTAGCGGTGGAGTTATTTCTTGTTGCAGCATTGACGAGTGGCATTCGAAAGTGGTGTCAAGGGGCTGGATTGTGAAGCATTGCACAGTGGGATGCGGCTGGCGCTCGTTCTGGCTGGGCGGATTGCATTTTTGGTGGACGCGAACGGGGATCGGAGTGATGTGGTGTGCGGGCCATCTCGATTCCCACCCTTGTGAGGGTTCGTCGGTCTGGGGACTTTCATACCGGTGGAGTTGGCACATCTCCCGCTTCCTTTGGTACAAACATGCTCGTTGAGGATTTTCATGCTTCAGAAGGACAGCACTGGGGAGGAGGGATCGGAGTCGGCACGCGTTTTGCTTTCACAACCATATATCCAGGTGCTTTCCCACAGGTAATAGTTACGTGAGACAAGGCGGGTGGGGATGGCGGGCGCAATGGAAATCAACTTACCGAGGGCAGCGTGGAGTGCGATTCATTACACGTAGTTCATGTGATTCTGCTGCTGGCATCAGGAAGTCGCACGGTTCTGAACGCGCTTCTTGGCTTCGGCTGGCCAGAGCCAAGCACGGCCCATGCGGCTCAACTGATCCCTGCACTTGCGGACATGCGAAGGTGTCCCTTTCGAGTTCATCAATAATATCACACACTTGTCGAAAGCGCGCAACAGCACCATATCTCAGCAATCACAGCCTCTCGATCATAAGCACACTCCCGGACAGAGCACCGCCAGCCAGTCACACAGTCAACCCTCGTCACCATGGTACGAACTCCGCCATTCCCACTCCCTCGAGCCATCACGTCCGTCTCTACACATCTGTCGCAGCACGAGACCGGCAGCGCACTGAAAGAGAAGGATGCACGGTGTCGCGAAATCCTGTGAAAGAGGTCCTATATTTCAATCCTAACTTACACGTTCACAGTCGTCCCCACGTCCATCCTCCCCCATCAACTCGCCCTCCGTGGGCAGCACAACCGCACGTCCCGCCTCGCCCAAGGCACCGGGTGGACCAGCGACCGCGATCAGGAGAAAAGCTGCTGCGGACCGACAGGATCGTCTCGCCAGCCAATGTCCGTCGAGCACGCGAGCGGCAGGCGCGGGCGGAAGCAGCAGCACGATGCTGAGTAGGTCTGCCTCGAGGACAAGGATGGGAACGAACTAACAGGTGTTGTCAGGACTGTACACGGATGAGTCTCCCGGCCTCAAAGTCGATCCGTTCGTTGTGATGGTTTTGTCGATTGGGTTTATTATCTCGGTGGTTGCTCTTCACAGTGTGTATACCGCTATTCTCGGCCGAATGAGGTTGTTGCTAACGAACCCACAGTCATTGCGAAATTCACGAAGCGGTTCTCATCATAGGTGGGGCGATGTGGGAGGACAGTGGACTAAAGAAAAGCATGGCGTTCAGGAGGCTGTCAGAGCGAGTCCGTAGAGGAGGGTGCTGATGCATCGGGCGAAGGAGTCCTTCATGTCCGTGGAAAGCAGGTCAGCGTTTGCTCCAATACCCAGGACCCAGCACATTGTACCATCTCCAAGACTAAGGTACTCTTGAATATTGGACGCATCTAGCTCCGAACGCGAGACCGCCCTCCAGTATCTCCCACCGGCACGTGTCGGCGTGCGATGACATCTTCCGGGCTCCAGTCGCGCTCGTTTCGCATTCTGCAGCTGATTCTTCCGTGACTGTGCAATTTAGCCGCTTCTTTCCCACCCGGCAGATCTCCACATGTGCACTTGCCCCACGAACGACACCAGAGCCCCACTCACAGCTGCGCTTGCCAATGACGGCGTCACAGAACCGGCTTCACGACACGCATTCTGCCGCGAGAGCTGCTGGGCAAAAAGGTTGAAAAATATTTCCTAGGTAGGTACCGCTTTGATTCGTCCCTCCAGATGAGCGTGCTCGGTATAAGAAGGTGAGCTGGTCGCGACGGTTGTCGACGTGACATTGTTGGTTCTGATCTCCACTTACAGATTCGCGGCATCACTTCTCCCTCGCCCTCCCATTGTGTCTTCGCCTCTGACCACCGCATTTCGACCAACTCCCGCTGTTCGATTTCAGCCCGTCGACCGCCGTGTAATCATCAGGAAATACGCCAAGATGGCTTCACCACAGATCAAGCTCAACAATGGCAAGCAGATGCCTCTCGTTGGTTTCGGCCTCTGGAAAGTCAACAACGACACCTGTGCCGACCAGGTCTACAACGCCATCAAGACCGGCTACCGCCTCTTCGACGGTGCATGCGATTATGGTAACGAGAAGGAGGCCGGCGAGGGCGTGGCACGCGCGATCAAGGAAGGCCTCGTCAAGCGCGAGGACCTTTTCATCGTATCCAAGCTCTGGAACTCGTTCCACGACAAGGAGCGCGTGGCACCCATCACCGAGAGGCAGCTCAAGGACTGGGGCCTCGAATACTTCGACCTCTTCATCATCCACTTCCCCATCGCCCTGAAATACGTCGACCCCTCCGTACGCTACCCACCCGGCTTCTTCGATGAAAACGACAAACTTTCCCTCAGCAAAGCCCCACTGGAGGAAACGTACCACGAAATGGAGAAGCTCTACGAGCGCGGCCTCATCAAAGCCATTGGCATCTCCAACTACAACGGCGGCCTCCTCCTCGACCTCGAACGCTACGCCACCGTCCTCCCCCAAACCCTGCAGATCGAACACCACCCCTACCTCGTCCAACAAGACCTCCTCGACCTCTGCCACTCCCGCAACATCGCCGTCACCGCCTACTCCTCCTTCGGGCCCCAATCCTTCCTCGAACTCGACATGCAGAAGGCCAAGGACACCCCGCTCCTCTTCGACCACGCCGACATCACCTCCATCGCCGCCAAGCACGACAAAACCCCCGCCCAGATCTTGCTGCGCTGGGCCACCCAGCGCGGCATCGCCGTCATCCCCAAGAGCAACAACCAGAACCGCCTCGCGCAGAACCTGGACGTGTGCAGTTTCGACCTCTCCGAGGAGGAGATTAAGCAGATTTCCGCCCTGGATAAGGGTTTGCGGTTCAATAATCCTTTGAATGTGAGTTTCGCCTTTCCTCCTCTTTTGCGATGAGTATGTGATGCTGACTTTTCCTAGTACGGTGTCCCGGTCCCCATCTTCGCGTAGAAGGACATACTATATCCGGTGAAGAAGAGCCAAGGGTGGAAGCAGCTCGGAAGGAAGTGTCTTTTGAACTGACTCGGGAGAAAGCGGCATGAGGGGCATATATGCAGGCGTCCGGATCAGAAGATCGCTTTTATCATTATTCATGATTGGCTTAGATTTAGAACCGGCTGGGGAAATCCATTGCACGTTTCTATGTGATTTTCTGAGCTCGGTCCGAACGGTTCTGGGGGTGCTGAATGATGGTTGACTGTCGCCCCCGAATATGAATCTTTGTATTCCTTCGGGTGAACTTGTACTGATCCCTATCCCTCCCTCGATCCTGCCCACCTCCCGCGCTCAGCTAATATCCTTATCCCCATCCTCTCCGTCAAAAGCAGCTTAGCGATATCTGCCGTGCGAAAAAGCACACGAGCACGGGGAAAATGTAATTCGGAGTTCGGGAGGTACACACGAGACCCGGGATGGTGAGGACATGGATAATAGAAGTACACATGTATGCGGGTTCGGGATGAATTGGGGGATGGGGAAAAAGGGAAAAGAGGGAAGAGGGGGGGAGAGAGATAAGCAGAGAAGCGGTCGGGCTGGACTGGTTCCTGGGACGAAGAAAAAATATTCTTGTGTGTATTGCTTTCCCGCTGTATATACTGGTGATGCTGATGATCGCCGGGACCCCCGATGTAAATGCAATGCAATGAAATTCCAATCGTCACGCGGTCAACGCGGAGGAAATGCCCAGAATCGCCATCCCCGCGAACGCGCCGATCATGCACAGGTGTTTGGAATGGGTGAGGTCCAGACTCTCGGCGAAGAGCTGCAGGGCGACGCTGGCGAGGATGCCGGCGGTGAGGGCGAACATGGCGCCGTAGACGGCGTCGCCGGGTTCCCAGCGG
This sequence comes from Pseudocercospora vitis, assembly GCA_026120125.1. Classification (NCBI taxonomy): domain Eukaryota; kingdom Fungi; phylum Ascomycota; class Dothideomycetes; order Mycosphaerellales; family Mycosphaerellaceae; genus Pseudocercospora; species Pseudocercospora vitis. Next base: position 188,140 of record JALRML010000044.1, read on the forward strand.
GCGGCGTGGAAGCCGAGGGCGGCGAGGGCGGCGCCCAGGGGTTGCGAGAGGCCGCCGAGGGCGAAGGAGATGAGCATGGCGCGCGCGCGGTTGTTGATGGCGAGGTAGAGGGGGAGGGCCATGGCGAAGCCCTCGGTGATGTTGTGGATGAAGAGGGCGAGGAAGACGGAGACGCCGAGTTGCGGGTTGGCGTGGTTGGTGGCGTAGGTGATGAAGCCTTCGGGGAGCTTGTGGAGGGCGATGGCCAGGGAGGTTTGGAGGCCGATGTTGAGGAAGGCGTTGGTGGGGACGTGGTGGTGGTGGTGGTCGGGGTCGGAGGACTCGGCGGCGGTGTCGATGGGGTCGTGGGAGGGGTGGGAATGTGTTTGGTGGGTGTCGACGTCCTCTTCCATATCCGCAGCACCTTCGGCGGCGGCCCGCGTGTTCGGTCTGGTCAGAGGCTCTTCGAAGATTTCTGCCAGCAGAGGCGTCGACTCGGAGGCTGTTACGCTTCGGGTCCCTGCGGGTCGTTGAGTTCCTGTCGTCGGTTTCGGGGCCTTTAAGCCGCCTCGGTCGTTGACAATTTTGAAGCAATCCGTCTTGCAGGTGTCACTGTAGCCGAAACACGGTCCACCGCATTCGCAGGAGGGATCTTTGCCGGTTGCCAACTTGGACACACCCTCCTTGATCCGTGCTTGCAACGTGGCTCTCCGCTCGATCGTCTCTGGTCGCGTATGCGAGTGCGCTGCTCTGTCACTGTGCTCGGACTCAATAGTAGAGAGATGGGAGTGAGTTTGATTGGAAAAGTGGGATGAGCGATGCGAAGAAGTTCGTTGTTGGTTCTGAGGGTGCGAATAGGCTCTAGATTTTCCCTGAGAATGCGCGTGGCCATGGGCATGACCATTTTGGTGAGGGTGACCTCCATCCTCTTTCTGTGCTTCTTGATCGTTGTGCTTGTGTTCGCAGTCAACCACGTTGTGTGGGATAAAGTGGTGCATCAGGCGCGAGATGAGTTGGATGCCCACGACGCCACCGATGAAGCAGGCTATCAGAATCCACGCCGCCGTCTTTGCATCATGGCCACCCTTGATCAACGAGCTCTTGGCCGACGGTAACATGTTGTAGAGGGCGGAGAATAGCTGGGAGAGTCAGCACGATGCATGTCCCGTGATTTCGCTGACTCACCATGACCCCAAAGCTCAAACTGAGTGATATGGAGAGGAACGAATCGCTGTCTTGGATCCTCCATCCCGCCTTGCCCGGGAACTGTCGAACGATAATATCAACACAGATGAATGAAGCACCGAATATACACGCTGGAGGATAGTCAGTCTGGCATTTCTGATCAGTGACAGTGTCGTACAAACCGATTCCACTCAAAACCGTCATGACCCATCCGCGGCCATCGTTGGACAGACCCATGGTGGCGATGTGGTCCATGTTGATGCTGCCGAGTGTGACTCTGACTCGAAATCTAAGTGTTGCGAGAGGCGTGCCGCTGTTATAGCGTGCTCCCAGGCTCCGGGTCAACGACCGTGCAGCGCTCTGACGCCCACGTTGTGTTTCGAGTGCCGTCCCCTTCTCGAAGCTGGTGTGTGCTAAGGCTAGTGGTATTTCGATTCCCCCACGCACTGCCACACATGTGCCCCCGATTCGATCAATACAGGATCTGGCCACCACCCCGCCGTGATGGATTTCGGTGATGGGACCGAAGGCGATGGTACGGCAGGAGCTCTCCTTATGAATGGGAAAGCGCACGCGCACGGAAGGCGCTGACCAAAAGGCACAGGCTCCAATCGTCCGTGGAGGACATCAAGGTGCTGCACACGCATTTAGGCTTTGGGCGACGCACCCTCGTCCGGCCCTGATTCGCCGCCAAGCCAGCGACGCCAGGCGCGTGGACCCACGGATCGGAAGTGACGTTTTGCTGGTACGGTCGTCTGTCGCAGGACTGCAGTGAGGGATGCATGAATGAATGCATGAATGAATGAATGATTGATTGAATGCGCTGTCGAACGGAACATTTCTTGGTGTGCGCGACATCCGCCGTCGACTCACAAAGAACCGCATCACGCTGCTCCCATGGCCCACCCTCCCGCCCCAGACAGGCTTCTCCAGCGCCCGCTATATGGTAGGTCGTGGGCGTTAAGTTGGTTGCGGATGTGCATGTGACAAGGATCGCCCACAGTCAACTGACCGCTCGCTAGTCTTCGACCTCCCGGAGGAAATCCTCTACACTCTGCAGCTCAAGACCCAACCGACGACTGCTCCCGACCCAGATCCTCACCCACCGCCTCTCGCCACACCGCCCGCGGACGATGGCGGCCCGTCGAGTGCGACATCGTGTCGCTTGTGCGGCCTGGCCTTTGCCAGCCTCCTCGAGCAACGAAGTCATGTCAGATCCGATCTCCACAGCTACAATCTCAAGCAAAGACAGCGTGGCAAACCCCCCGTGAGCGAGGTGGAGTTCGAGAAGCTGGTGCAGGACCTCGATGAGAGTCTGTCGGGATCTGACTCATCCGACTCGGAGGATGAGAGCGACGATGAGAAGAAAGAGTCGACGCTGAGTGCGCTGCTGAAGAGACAGGCCAAGGTCACGGATGGCGATGCGGAAGATGCGCCAACGAGGAAACGCAAGCGTGGGGCGGGGAAGCCTCCATTGCTGTGGTTCTCGACCCCGAAATTGCCTTCCAACACATCGCTCGGCATTTACCGAGCCATATTGTCGACTGCCGAGCAAGAGCACGAGGAGAAGCTTGTGGAGACGATACAGAAGAAGCAACTCGCTGCGAAGCCGCCTCCGAATCCGCTCCAGCAGAAGAAGCTGGAACAGCAGCAGCAAGAGGAAGGTGGTGTTCGATTGCCAGCCTCGATGATCCAGAATGGAACCAGCGCGGCAGGCCCGCACTACTTTCTGTGCATGATTGGAGGAGGACACTTCGCGGGCATGCTGGTGTCTCTAACCCCAAAGTTGACCAAGAAGGCTGGGCACGAGGACCGCTCTGCCACTGTCATCGCGCACAAGACCTTTCACCGCTACACCACACGTCGAAAGCAAGGAGGTTCGCAGTCTGCGAACGACAACGCCAAAGGCAACGCACATTCTGCTGGATCGAGTATACGAAGGTACAACGAGGCCGCATTGACCCAAGAAGTTCGCGACCTCCTTTCCGAGTGGCGAGGTATGATTGACAGTGCAGAGCTCCTCTTCATACGAGCGACGGGAAGCACCAATCGACGGACACTATTCGGGCCATACGAGGGACAGGTGCTCAACTCGCGAGACGAGCGACTACGTGGCTTCCCATTCAGCACCCGCCGAGCCACCCAGTCCGAACTCATCCGCTCCTTCACCGAACTGACACGAGTCAAAGTCGCCACAATCGACGAAACGGAAGCCGAAGAAGCCGCCCAAGCTGCCACCAAAGCCGAAGCCACAGCCAACGCCAAACCCACCACCCCCAAACCACCCAAACCCTCCAAAGCCGACGAAGAGGCAGCCCTGCACACTCAGCAACTCCAATCCCTCATCCGCCGCTCCAAAGCCCCCGCTCTGCTCTCCTATCTTCAATCCAACACCCTCGGTCCCGATTTCCGCTTCTTTCCCCTCGACCTGCACCACCACGCCCCCACGCCCCTTCACCTCGCAGCCGCCTCCAACAGTCCCGCCTGCGTCACGTCCCTCCTCGTCAAAGCCGGCGCCGACCCCGGAGTCCGCACCGCCGAAGGCAAATCCCCTTTCGACCTCGCCGGAGACCGAGCCACGCGGGACGCGTTCCGGCTCGCGCGATCGCAGCTTGGGGAAGCGTCGTGGAACTGGGACGACGCAGGCATCCCGGCCGCGATCTCTCAGGACGAGGTCGAGGCGCGAGCGCGCCGAGAAAGGGAGGAGAAGGCGGCCGAGGCCGCGGCAGAGAAGTCGAGACGTCAGGCCGAGGTGGAAAGGTTGCGTAGACAGGAAGATGAAGCGGCGCGGAAGCCGGGCAGTGTGCTTGGCAAGTCTGTGATGAAGACGACCACCACGCCCGAGGAGAGGAGGATGCTCGAGGCCAAGGGTATGTCTGACGAGATGAGATTGAGGTTGGAACGCGAGAAGAGGGCGCGTGCGGCCGAGGAGCGGATGAAAAGGTTGCAGGGGAAGTGAGGCTGAGAGGGTGGACGGTGCTATATGACTTTGGTCCTTGTGCAAGTATACAAAGCAACACCACGGCACTCTCCCTTACACTCTTCTTACGCAAGAGGTCGGGCTTGGGGCAGATATCACCGTATGCTTTTCATCCCTCGTGAGCACAGAAATGCGGATGATCACATCATCAACCTCGCCTCGATCTTGTCTCGTTCCTCCTTCCTCGAGGTAGCCCATATGCTCAGCTCCATGACGCTCTACTTGTTCATGTCCTCAAGACCTCTAGACAAGTTCGCCTGCCTTCTCGTCTCTATCTGAAATGGTATTGTATAGACAGTGGAGATAGCCTTTCTCGAGTCGAATCTCAGGACAAGATATCGTTTCCTGCATTCAATAGCGGCGCAGAGGATTAGAGACTACTACTTTCTATCGTGGACGCTGTAGATTTCCTGGTTCGAGGTCTAATTCAAATTTTCTCTGATTGTCTTTGATATTGGCATTATGTCAGAACAACTTGCTGTACAGCCGCAGGATGTGGTCTACATGGCTCGGCGAAATGCACGTGACGACCCAATGGATTGGCTTTCGCCGCGGCCACAGCTCCAGACGACAGCTCCATCACTTTTGTCGCAGTACTGTCGCGTGCCAACGGAAAGACTTCGGATTAACATTCACTCACGAGACCCACGACATTACGCTGTTACGACTTTGCGGAGGAGTAGGACGAGGATGGAGAGATAACAGCGAGTGCCTACATGAACATCGACAGACGTTGAGCGCGTTGCGCCTAGACATTCATCCCGGCATTGCAACATGTGGGACGGGTTGCTGTTGTTGCTCTTCCTGGGCATTGTCATGGGATTTGCGTGAGTCGCATGAGGGAACAGGCTAGATAATGTATGACAAGGACTGATAGTCATCGTGACAGCTCTTTCTTCGCCGGTATTCTGCCTCTCGCCCTCTCCCTCTCGTCACGACAATTGCGCCTCATCACAGCGTTAGGAACAGGTGTACTCGTGGGCACTTCATTGATCGTAATCATACCGGAAGGGGTAGAGACATTGTACAAGGCCAGTGGTGGATCACACGGTCTTCAAGAGCGCAGTTTGTCTACTCGAAGTAGTGCCATCATACCAGCCACCGTTGTAGACATTGACACGTGGAAGCGAAATGCTCTCCCGATAGCATATGCTTCGGACGAAGAGCACCCAGGCTTCCGAAGCGGACCAGACGATGGTTTCCAAACAGCACAAGATGCAGCAGACTCTGATCCGTCATCTTCAGATCCAGGCCACGAACCAGGCGTGGCCGTAGGAGCACCAGAAGATGCACCCCCCGAAGACCACACGAAAGGCACAACAGATCGCGAGCCTCATGCATGGATCGGCATATCACTGATCCTCGGCTTCATACTGATGTACCTCATCGACACGCTCCCACAACACGCGAGCACCCCATCACCACCGCAGAGATTCCACATCAGCCTGAACCAATTCAGCTTAAACCGAAGATCCCTCTCCGACGACAACCCACCCGTCCCAGGCACCGACACCTTCGCCGGCATCGACTCCGACCCACCTCCGCACGCCTCACGACCCTCATCCACCACGATCGGTCTCGTCATCCACGCGGCCGCCGACGGCATCGCCCTCGGCGCCTCGTCCACCACGTCCGGCAACCTCAGCTTCATCATCTTCATCGCCCTGATGATCCACAAAGCACCCGCCGCCTTCGGCCTGACCTCCGTCCTCCTCAAACAAGGTCTGTCCAAACGCATGGCCCGCGCCCATCTCATCGTCTTCTCCCTCGCCGCCCCCGTCGGCGCCATCCTCACTTTCCTTGCCGTCCATCTCCTCGGCTTCGCGAGCGCTTTCGGCGAGAGCGCGAGCACCGAGTTCGCCACGGGTGTGCTCTTGCTGTTTTCCGGCGGCACGTTTCTGTATGTGGCCATGCACACGATGCAGGAGAGCGCTTCGAGGGGGCACAGTCATGGGGGAGGTGCTGGTGGTGCTGACACGAATGGCGTGAATGGTTATGCGGGCGTGTCGTCGTCGGACGATCCGTATGGTGCTCAGATGCCGCAGGCGACGAAAGCGGCGGCCGCGCCGAAATTGACGGATACGTTGGTGACTGTGGGTGGCATGTTATTGCCGTTACTGACGCAGTGGGGGCATGCCCATTGAAGGCTTTTGGATCGAAGATCATATAGATCGCGAATGCATTACTTCTCATGATACACTCCTTGCGGAGCTCTTTCTCCTATTCTGATGGGCTTCCTTGGGGACGGTGGAAGATTCTCTTGCCATTCTTGGTTGACTGGATGCGAACAAAGCGAAGGTTGACTATCAGCCCGAAACCTTCTATGCCGAAGCAGAAACGATGGGAACGCTTGAAGGTCTTGCGCGATCTTCTCGATGAATCACTCATAGTTCTGGCGAGCAATTGGTGTCAAGGCACTGAACAGTCGGATAGCTACGCGCTTCTAGTCCCGCAGGCGAGCTCCTTGAAGCCCAAACAGCCCGTATGCTCGCCCGAGGCTTTATCAATGTCTCATTGTTCAGCCATGGTTTGGTGGCCCTTCGGCTTCTTCAAGTCTCGCCATCCAAGGATTGGTTTCCCTCTTCGAACCGCCGCGCCAGCATCTCTTGCATATATATACCACGGCAAAAGACGTGATGGCACGAGGTCCACGAGTGAACACCAATATCGAATGAGAAATCTCGAGCGACATTTTCCACCATGCGTTCCGATGGCATCGGATCGTGGAACCTTGTCAGAAAAGCTAAAGCTACAGAAGCACAATGTCGGCGTCAATACAGCAGAAGCGTTGTACGGCAGCATTAGGAGTAGATTCGTGTGGCGACGTTGGGTTCGAACTTCCTTAGGAGAACGCGTCGCGTCAGGGTGTTCGCCTGTGAGACTGGAAATGTGTTTAAATTGTTTTTTCTTTTTGGGCAATTCGCTACGAGCGTTCAGGAACAGTTGAGACTATGCAGGGCATCTGAGAACGAGGTCATTTTTCCTTCGTTCAGTCTGCATCTGTAAGCCGATGTAATCATCCAGGAAACGGAGATTGATATTGCCGCAAAGATACCCCTGCACCACAACTTCTTACAATTGAAACAGAGAAGTTGGTGAGCGGGAGCCGGTATTTACGATCCAGATTGCTGCGGGTCAAGTCCAGGTCTGGGTTCTTTGGGGACAGGCTTCGCGCTATCGCCCTTTTTGCAGACGATACGCATGTTATGTAGCGGTAGCTGGACCTGCGACCTAGAGGATTGAATGTTTCTGGACGTTCTGCCTCCAAGATCGACGGACCGGTGACATGATATGCTGATGAGTGGTGTCGACAATAGATCCAGATGTTTGAGCTTCAGGTGAGGTCGAAAGAAAGCAACACGGCAGCGGTGCACAAGGTTTCGGTTTCCGAGCTGCCGCCATCATCGTTGTAACTTCGCTCGTGTACCTGGCCGAGGTACTTCAATATTTTCCACACCCCGCATTGTTCTTGACTCCTGTCGGCGTAGAGCTGGGCTTCTCGGAAGGTGGCCATTGTCGAGATGAAGCAGTCTCCCCGAGCCCACCTACTCTCCATCCCCCCGGAGATTCGCGAAGAGATATATCGACTGCTGCTAAATCCCGATGCGAACCGCGTGTACGACGATGACGAATATGCGACCTACAATTACGCACCAGCTCTTCGACTACTCCACGTGAACCGCCAGATATGCGTCGAGGCGCGCAAGGTCTTCCGAGATCTGAATACCTTCGTGCGAATCGAGACACCATGGCCAGAAGCGCAGCAGCATATGGCGTTGGAAGGGCACGTTCCGATCCTGGTGACGAAAGAGAGAGCCAAAGAGTTCGATCATCACAGCTTGAACATCTCCATCGATGTGCCCGAGCATCACAGCACGGACTGGGATGTTCAGCGTGTCATCATCCTGCTGGACGATCTGCCTGCGTTCTGCAAGATGTGGTTCTACGCGGATCTGACGCACCCCAGCCTGAATGTGCATTTGCGTTTGACGCTGCAGCTGCGGGACCCATACTCTGCAGGTTGGGACGAGAAGAGGATGCCGCGACCTCTACAGCAAAAGATGCTGCTGCCATTTGGCAGTGTTAAGGGATTGAGGGATACGATCATTACTGGAGACTTGAAGCCTTTCGCATCCGTGGAGCAGGAAATGCGAAAACTGCAAGCTGAACCGCACCGGACGCCCGAACACTGCCTGCGAGAAGCGACGAGGTTGAAGTTCGAGGGCAACGCGGAGCTCGGGAAGGGCCATTACGATGCCGCTCTTCAGCTGTACAAAGATGCCTGGCGAGCGATGCATGTGGTGATCAAAGGCCGCCAGCGCCATATCCATGCGGATAGATTCTTTGGCCGCGAGCTTACCGAGGAGCCGTTCAGGGGCAAAAATGGGCAAGCGGAGCGCCTGGTTCTGCGAGTTCACCTGGTGGCCAATACTTGTCAGGTGTACCTGAAGCAGGGCGAGTACGAGCAGTGTCGCTTCTGGGGAATGAGGAGCATCAGCACGCTGCGAGAGGCCATGGGCGCGGATGCGAACCAGACCATTCCGCCCGAGGACGAGGCTGTCCTTGGGTTTCCCGCAGCCGACCAGATGGGTAAGATCTACTTCCGCACTGCTGTGGCATACAAAGAGCTCGGGGATGAAAGCGAAGCCAGGAAGCTGCTCCGGGTTGCGAGCATCTATCTTCCGCGCGACGAGAACGTGAAGAGAGAAGTTGCGGCGACGGCACTTCGGCTAGGATAGAAGCTCGAGGCGTGTAGCGCGGCATGTAGAAAGTTGATAAGTGGCTTCACCCGCGCAACCTTGAGCCCAAATCACCCATCTGTCTTTCGCCAAGCCTGTTCACAGCCGTGGATGTGACGCCGACTCGATCTCTTCACAAGTCGCACCATGTGCCCGGCGCGAAATTGCTCTCACCGTCGCGCTCCATGCGGGCGAAGGCCTTCCATGTGATTCACTGCACATATCCACTTGGGGTGCTGGTCTCGAGCCATGCTGCGCGGGTAATTTTCCCCTGGTCGAGAGGTGGACTCCATTGTCACTGCGCGAGTGACGAGGCACTGGTGGGGTGGTTCGGGCGGTGCTGGTCATGATGTCCATGTCATGGTGTTCGAGGCTCGATGCTCTCCTTCTCTGCGCTGGCGCGACTGGCGACCAGACACAATGAAAAAGAATGACCCACCCTCTCCCAACAACATCGGGTTCGACCACAGACCAAATCGACCCGCGAGCTTTGCGTGCAACTTCGTGATGCCCTATTGGACACGTCGCATCCAGAGATCAGCCCCGCCATGCAAGACGAGGGGGATTGATTCTCAGCAAGTACACTTTGAGTCTCGTCGCGACATTTGCCGGCGCTGCCACTCCTTCTCCGAAGAGACATAGATACGTGGCGCTTCTTGGGCACTCGAGGCTCACCCGGACATGCCTGCGTAAGGCAACAGGAGCCGTAGTGAGAATGTCGCTCCGATCATCTCCATGCAACATGCGCTCTTTTGCCAGCTAATGCTGACATCGAGTCATCGCCAAACTGACCCACAATGAAGTGGGCGCAGCTTTACCGACTGTTCAGAGGTGCTGTGGTCGGACGGCGATGGCGCCGCCGGGTGTCGATGGGTGAGGTGGAAGGTGGATGAGAGGGAAAGGAAGAGAAGTTCTGCGGAGGGAAACAGAAGTTTTTATGTGTGCGTCGGAAGCGGTCGCCGGCCCGCGCGAGCATTGCTGCCTGGTCATTGCGCGGAAAGGGCGCAAACGGATGTGCAGCTCCAGTGGTGAATGGTGTGGCGTGTCTGTTTCACTCGAGCACGCATGTGCAGCCGCTAGCCGGATGGGGAATCATGGCATCGTTCGATGCGGCCACATCAATCATACCAAACGGTTCAGTCAGCGTGGCAGCACCGTCTTCATACGTGAAAGTGATGACTATTCGCCACCACACAATCGAATGGCAGTCAATATCTGTGCTGGTGGCACCGGCTCACTCGACAAAGTCAAGCTTTCACGGCTTTGCTTCTTTCACACGCCTTTGCTCCATGCTCCGCAGAGCACTGGTAGCCCTTGCAAATCAAACACCAACGCTTTGGAACGTGACCTTCCACCGGCTCGATCTCCGCCATCTTGCGTGCGATTCTTGGTTCTGGATCCAGCCAGGATTAGTGGAGAAGCTCTCTAATCGCGCCCAATGCGATGGTTACCGGGCTGTAGAAACTCTCTCAACTCGATATCTTCTTCCGTTTCGGCTCTTCGGGTGGTTGAGACGACCTGTTCGCCTCGAATCGCGGCTTGAAAGGATTGCCGTTGTGCCTCTCGTGCGGCAGCTCCTGTTTCTGAATCAGTGGACCGTGGCAAGCTGCACATGTCATAATGGAACAGCACTTACGCTTCTTTTCCTTCCTACGATTGGCCCTGGCTTCGACTATGGCGGCATGCCTGGCTTCTTCGGTCTTCAGGCGGCGATATCTGCCCTTGGGAACCAGGAGAGGGTTGTTGAAGGGCATTTCGTCAGGGCACTCGGAGACGTTGCACGTGTCAACACCGGTGTCTTGTCGGTGAGAGTAACGTGTGAGTGTCATGTAGTTGTCGACTCGCTTCCTTTATTCCACGGAGATCCCGCGCCTGACATGAGTGAAGCAAACGCGACCAGGAGACGTAAAGTGACCTTCCAGAAATGCTGACCCTGCTGGTGCCTAGCAGCTCCTTCACTTACAAACGGCGGGCAGGGCCACGCCGTTGTGAGCTACAAACAGTGACGAGGAAACGCCCTGACGTACTGACAGCACCCGCGTTTGATTGGCGGGCCGCACTTTCACATGCAACGCCATTTCGAAGAAGTCCGTGCGCGCCTCTCCCCAGCTCCATTGGATGGAATAGCCGCTACCTAGTCTCTCATTTGAGTCGTCAACATCAACGAGATTCCCACCATCGCCACCCACGACAGCGTCGGCACAATAGCGTGCAGCTCGATCGTCCTTCCAGACTGGGTCACCAGTAATATCCCCCATCGCAAAAGCACGCACAATGCCCGGCATGACAGTCAGCACCGGACTCGATGTCTTCAAACACACCGAACTCGCTGGTGAGCTCAAGCGGCCGGCACCCCGAGTTGATACCTATATGCTGACCAAGCCAGAAGCCAGTATGGATGAGAATGCCAAGTCGTTCGCGGCCCAAGACATCGAAAGTCGGTACAAGCATGCAATAGAAACTGCGCCAGTGCGACTAATCCCAGTGTAGTGACCAACGTCCTCTACGCACCTTGTGGCGACAAGGCCATGCCTGCTACCACCGTCGTGCCCACTGACATCCAGAGTAAGTCGTGGAAGCAAACAAGAAAGCTGGCGACCTCGTGCTAATATCTGTCCCAGTGCACGATGTCGAACCCGACCAGTCGGCCAAGGACTTCACGCTGATCAACGCAGTTGCCAGCGGCGCCTCATCCCTCGACGGTGCCACTGGCGCCGCAAAAGCTTCTCGCATCAAGGACAGCCCCGTCCTTCCCCAGTACCTGCACGACCACCCAGAGAAGGCGCAAAGCATGCTGCAGCGTCTCGAAGCCGCCATCGGCCGCGCCGAGGCCACCAAGACCGTCAAACTCGTCCAAAACCAGCAGCCGCCCTTCTTCCTCCAGAACATCACCGAATCCCTGGATCTGGCCTACCACTCCCGAACCCTCCAGGAGCTGTACAAGGCCCTCACCCACCGATCTCCCACCCCGACCCTCCTCTGGGACCTCGAGGTCCAAGCCACCGCCAAGAAGCACGCCGCCGCCGTCAAGAAGACCCAGCACACCGCCGCCGCCGCGCAACGCAAGGCGGTGCTGAAGGAGCAGAAGGCCCTGCAGCGCAAGCGTGCCCAGGATCGCGCCGCCACCCTTCGCACCCACGCTGGTGTTTCCCAGCTCGATGGCGCGAAGCAGCGCGTCCACGTCGCCGTTTCCCCCACCTCCACCACCACGCCTCCGTCGAAGCAGAAGAAGAAGTCGCCTTCCAACTTCCTCCTCGTCCTTCTCGCACCACCATCCCCTCAAGAAGACCGTCTGTAAATCGAATCGTCTGCTCTCCTCTCCTCTGCTCTCCTCTCTCTCCTCTCCAATGCTTGCCCAGGGGCTGCCGGAATTCTTTTTCTTTTCCTTTTCCGCCGCCTATGAAGGATGGGGGCTGTTGTTGTTGGACACATGCTTCGATTTTTTCTTTAACCCCGGGCGGATTGGCAATGCGGCGGCGGCGGCGGTGGCGCGAGGAGGAGGAGGGGATCTTTCCCCCTCACTTTTTTTTGGGTGGGGGGGGGGGGGGGGGGTAAAACCTGTAATTACATTAAACATTTTGCCGCAAATGAACCAATTATGACAATAATGTGTTGGAAATGTTTTCGCCAAATTTTTTT
>JALRML010000045.1:0-200168 GCA_026120125.1 Pseudocercospora vitis
GAAATAGAGCTCTATATAATAAGCTATATTAGATCCGAACTAATATAGTAGAAAAGAATTATAAAGAAAGTTAGTTTACTACTAGACAAAAAGCTAATACTTATATATAATAATATATAGATCCTAAGAGTAGTTATCTAACTATAAGGAAAGATAAGTATATATATAAGATATATCGATATTTAATAATACTAGCTTTAAGAACGATATAGAATAGATAATATATTAGTTAAATAGATTCTAATAGCTAATATATCTACTAATAGACTAACTAAGCTATTACTTAGGCTAAAATACCGTTAGTTTATCTATTAGTTAGGCCTTTACTATTGCCTAAAATTATATACTATATAAAGTTCTTCCTAATCTTAAGGAATAGAAAGGCTTATAAAAGAAAAAATCTATTTCTAAACTAAGGATATATATAAAGAGATTAGAAAGAACTACCTACTTTACTTAGACCTTTACTTTAAACTTTACTTTAATAAGTAAATAAGAAACTAATAGTAAATAGTAATAACCTTACTTTCTTAACGTTATTAGTAAGAACTATAAGAGAATTCTACTCTTCTAGTTTAAACCTTTATTCCTTATCTTTATTTCTACTCTAAGGCGATTATATTAGTAGTTCTAGCTAGTCCTTTACTAAATTAATCGATATTAGTAGCAAACTTAGTAGTAACTAGTAGTAGTAATAGCTAATAAAATTAACCTAGCGATTCTACCTAATTTAGCTTTAGGAACTCTAATATTTATAACTCCTCTACCTAACGGCCTCTTAGAGACAAATCTAGTATCTAATAAAGGAAAGAATTCTCTTAATATATATAAGAATATTATAGGTAGAAACGATCTTTAGGAGATTAGATAATATATTAAAAAATCTATACTACCTTAGAAGCTTATCTTTTCTTAGGATAAATTAGAGATATACTTAGAAATACTAGGAAAATAGTTAGTTCTAACTTAGATATTTAACGAAAATCTAAGTAATACTCTCTATTTAAGTATTCTAAGAAATAAAGAAAAAGGAATTATAAGAATAAAAGAATTCCTAAAAGTATAGAAGAAAATAAGAGAAGATTATATCGTTTTAGGAGAAGAGCCTCTAAATAATAGATAGGACTTAGAAATAAATAAGAAGAACTTAGAAGAAACTAAAAGAAAATTAGGAATAAATAAGAAAAACTTAGAAGAAAATAAAAAAAATATAAGAGAAAAGAAAACTCTAATACTAAAGAAAACTACTCTTATTCCTTTATATAAGAAGAATAATAAAGAGAATAATAGGAATTTATCTAATATAATCGTAGAAATTAACGATAATTTATCTAAGAAAAATAATAAAGATACTTAGAGATTAGCGAATTAGAGGAAAGCTAATAGGAAATATTAGTAAAAAGAATTAGATAAGCGTAGAATAGAAATTATTATATATAACTTTGCCTAATTCTTAGTTAGATTAATAATAACGAAGAGTTAGAAAGGAGGATTCGATATAAATAAGGATCCTATAATAGAAGACTTAGTTATTCTAAAAGATATAGTAGCTTACTAGTAGAAACTATTTATAACTCTAAAGCCTACTTCTAAGCGTTAGTAGATTACTAAGAAAGTATCTAATACTAAGGATCTAAATAAGTTAGAAGAATACTTAAATCTTATAATTAAGTCTATAAAAGGATTAGATAGAACTAAGGAAAATAAGAAAAGAAACTTTAAGCTTATCGCTACTTTTACTAAGATACTATAAAAGAAATATAAGCTAGGAGGAATATTAGTAGAAGATCTTACGTCTAATATCTTTAGATATATAAGAGAACTATTAAAGGAAATAATTATAAAGTTAATTATAGAAATCCTTAATATTATATAATAATAGTATTAGGAGTAGAACGTATATTAATACTAAGAGGATATATAAAGATTAAGGATATCCCTAATAAGTTTTATTACTTATTTCCTATATAATTAAATATAGTACGTAATATTACGTACAACTACTTTCTATAAAGTAGGTTATTAGCTAGTAAATCAACAAAACGTGCAACCTGTTCTTTTTATCACACATATATAGTTGTTACCCCTAAGTCAGAACCCACATCTCCACACTTCCCCTTTGCCTTGTTCTCCTTTCCGCTACACCTTTCCAACTCCATTTGGTTGCCGCGATGAAACGATGCGTCGATCCACGAGTCAAGTTGGTATCCTGCTGTGGCTACACGTCATTCTGCAAGAGAACGCATATTGCTGCTTCCAACAATAAACGTGCCCAGTGTCTGCATGCAAGCATAGCTGCTTCTTCGGGAGAACGGCCCATCTGTATACTTTGTTATCCAGAGAGATAGAGAGGGTGTCAGAGCTATATCTCGAGACCCTATCCATCTCGACAACATGAGTTCTCGTCAGCAGGTGCAGCTGTCAACGTGTGCTGGCATGCGGCACCTTATCATGAACGGACGCTAATGGTTCTAGACTTTTAGTCGTGTCTTTTTTCAGCTCAGTACCCTTCAGCCTTACGGCCACGAGGCCGGTACGCAAGCCATCAATCGGTGTGTCCGTAAGCCACGCGGACCAACTTTAGACATGTCTTGTTTTGCTGCTTTCCAGTACGGCAGCATTTCAAAAGGCTTTGGCAACGATGCCGATTTGATATATTCTCAACGTTCCATCTTACCCTACACGGTCTCATCGTGTGATTCCCATTTCCGAAGGCATAATCAGATCCGTCACAATGCCTATATTGTATGGGTTATCTGTGCAGGATCTAACATGGCAACCCCACATGGTTATCACAAAATGTGGTCGCCAATCATGGCGTATGCGACGATACCCAGTAGCGCGTTCCCGACGCCGACCGTGGACCCAACTTTGGTGCGCAGTCAAGATGTTGGAACAGAAGCGAACAGTGGGAATTATATGATGTTATAACATTGGTGCTCTCCCTATCTTCCCGTGTTGCATATCGCCTCACCCTTCGCAGTCTCTCGCTTCCAACCAGCATCGCCTTCCATCATGTACAACCCACTCTCTTTCACGGCACTTGGAATGTCCCCATCTCAGGACCGTTTCGATGACCGTGCGACGTATGTTCGGTCTCACATTATATCTCCTGCTGCTCTCGGCGCCTTGCGGGCAGTCATATCCCTGTACTGCTTCATAACGATTGTTGTGGCCTACTCTTGGCTATCACAGAACTTTGCACCCAATACTCTCAAAGACGTAAACATACCAACATACACTCTCATTCTGGGGGAAGGCTTCATCGGCAAGTCCTTCAGCTTCTTCACATTCCTCACATTCTGGTCTCTGGCATTTTACTTTGGCGTCTCCGCATTTCATACACTGGTCTACGCACACAGCATCAGAAGGGGAAGCGGATGGACTTCTCATCTCCACGATACCTTTCCACGCGCTTTTCAGCTGCTGCACTCCCTTTGGTACACTACAATCACAACCTATCCATTTCTGGTAACCATTGTCTTCTGGTGCACCATGTATGGATCCCCATGGCCGGCTCACAGTCGTTTTACGCAATGGATCAATGTCTCGGTTCATGGCCTCAACAGCGTTTTCGCGATTTTCGAGATCATTTTCGGGGCCGTGCGACCTCCGCCGTTCTTTTCGCACCAGCTAGTGATCTTGCTCACATTGAGTTGCTATCTCGGCCTGGCGTATCTCAGCAAAGCGACCGAGAACTTTTATGTTTACGAGTGGATGAACCCGGCTTGGGGGTGGCGAGGGATTGTTGGGCACGTATTTGGATATGCTGGAGGTATGACCGGGATATACAGCCTGGTTTGGATCGCAACGTGGGCCAGAGAACGACTTGTGGCAAGGCATCTGGAGCAGAAGGAATCTGTGACAGATCAAGTCATGGATGAGTATGCGTGGTCGGAAACATCGTCTCGCTCAACGTCTATGAAAGACCTGGTGGTCCAGGTTAAGGAAGTTTAGACAGAATACTGATGGAGGTCTCACGTAGTGTCTTGTTCAACAGTTGTATTGAGAAAACGGCCAAGACTTGCGATGATAAAACAACTTCGAAGGCCAATGCAACGTACCCTCAGAGCGACTAATGCGCTGAGCCGAACTTATCCCGAAGGAGCTGTCAATCTCGCGACGATCGCCGTCGAAATGTTCTTGACACTTTACATGTCCAAAAAGTGCTGCCCACTACACGCATAGCCACCATGGCCGTTGCCACTACTATCCCCACCTTCATCGCACTCCGTGGGCAGCAATGGACTGCAAAGAAACGATATTATAAATACTGTGCGGCTGGATGATGTCAGAATGGGAAGACGAAGCGCTCCAGGGAAGGACCATGGCGATGCGAACGCCTAGAACTAGACAAGGAAGTTGAGTGGTGTGCATGAAAACCACCACCAGCCACAAATACCGGGAGACGGGTCCGCGTTTCGTCATGCAGTATGCTCTCACAATTTCGATGGTTCAAGACAAGACAGGGACAAAACGCTAGAATACGCGGACGTGAAACTGCTCACCAACCTCGTGGGCGCGAGGGCTTCGGAGAGGCAAAGGACTATCGTGAAAAGCACCACTTGAACATCCTCTGGAAGTACAGAGTCTGCAAATATCAATACGGGAGGTCGAGATAAGGGACTGAGACCAGCTGCATGACACGTAACGCGGATGGCTGGTCCACGCACACTGCGTCCTCCCAGATCGTAAGCACCTGAAAGCATATCTGCTCGCGCCAGATCAATCGCTTTTGAGGGCGATAACGAGCCTTCAATTAGTGGGCAGCAGGCGTGGTGTGATGTCTACAACCAGGTTTTATCCATCTCATGCGACACATGCGAACAAGGGTACTGCCTCCAAACCTAAATGACGCGACACAGTGACCAGACTCACGCAAAACATTTTTAGGCTTCGACACCCGACAGGTGTCGTCTCGTTCCGCCTTGTATCTTTTCGTGTACCTCACTTCTCGATATTCCAGACAGTGCTTCGTGCGGCTGGTCCTTAACACAACCACGTAGGGCGCATGCCGGGGCTGTTGACTTAGAACGATGTCTCGAACGGCTGATGCTCCACCACGACCACCACATGTGACACCAACTCACAGGTTTGATGAGCCGCCCTCACCGTACCGGCACCCGCAATACCGAAGCTATTCACAGGAGTCGATGGAACGCAACAATGGCCACTCCATGAGCAGCCCGGCATCGTCTCGGGGCTCTTCATCAAGGTCTCACTCTCCATATCCTCGACGTCGAAGTCGCCATCGGCGAAGACAACGACACTACTCGGACTATTCCAGATCTCCATCCCCCAGACGGCGAAGGAGACGATATTCATCAGACTATTCCAGCAGGTCTCCTTCACCAAGGCGAAGTCGGCGAGGTAGCTCACGGGCCGGCTCTGTGGCACCCGAGGACGAAGAACCGGAAAAGATAGAGAAGCCTTGGTATAAGAAGAAGTCGGTTTGGGCCACAGTAGCAAGCGTAGCGAGTGTCGCGGCTCTCGTTCCAACCAGCTTCGCTGCCAGAGCAAGCAACAAAGCAGCGAATGCTTCCACAATGGCCGCTAAAGGCTCGATCAGGAGCGCTAACGCGGTGGAACGATCCACAAACGCGGTCGTCAACACGGCTAGAGCAGGTGGTCACCAAGACCATCGAGGAAGATACACCGGGGACAAGAAGAAGCCAGAGGAGGAAGAGGACGAAAAGGAACCAGAAGCGCGCAGACCGCGGGGCTATGATCGGCGAAATCGTGGTGGGGCTTGTCGACATGAGAGGCCATTACTTGAGTACGAGCCACTTCGAAGAGCTCTTGCATCGGGGGATTATGCCATGGGATACAGCAGGGCGTGAGGGAATGAGGAGCGACATTCGATGATACCCTTTTTATTTTCTTGCCCTTGAAAATTTGAGATATACCTATAATCAGTGCCTGTACGAAATGAGCAAGGTGTTGTGTTGAGCTCGATTCCGATCAGGGACTTGCTCTCACTCAGCGAAAGTGATTGGCCGTTGTGTTCAGCGCTACATGTAGTCGGAGTCAAAAGCATTATCCTTGTTATCTCCCGGTCCGAGCCGCACGGGAGAGCTCAAAATCTCCGGTCCACGACTCGACGATGTTGACAACAGTCTCGGATTCTTTCTTGCACAGTGTGTACTGACTGTCCAATGTTAACAGGTCTTTAAGTCAGCTGGGCCATCCGACTGGGTCATGCGAGACAGTCGTAATACTCATCCTTGCAAAGAACTAAATCACGAGGTTTTCCGACCGCTGAATCAGGAGATTGAGAACAAGCCCAGGAAAATTGAAGTCGACAATAGAGGACATCTGATCATGCCTTGATCGCTGTGTATGTTAGTTGAAGCTCCAGGATTAGGCCATTGATGTATTAACGCAAGAAGAGCCAAGCTGGAGTCAGCTTGATGCTGGTGGAGCGTTGTCGATGAGCCATCAGGAAATGAGAGAAAGCAGGCCAACGTGAAAGTCTCAATCGCTCTCTTGTTTGCAGACATGTCGCGAACGATGGCGCGATACGAGAGAAGTTCGAGACATTTGAAGGATGAGTATCCGGACCTCTCATACAATCGGAGCAGGGACCGGCCACGGCAGTTGCACGAATAAGTCACGTAGAGTTTCGAGCGTGATAGAAGCATATTTTGCTCTTGAGAAGTCATGTTCGTGAAGTGTGTGTCGGTTAGGAAGAGGTCTGAATATACATCAGTGCTGGCCGTCATTATTCTAGCGCAGGTAAACTACGCAGATGAGCGGAGACTCGGTAACAGCTGACCTTTATACTGGCTGGCCATCTGGTATGATTGTAAGTTACATTCTCAGGGAGCCGCTGAAGATAATGGTGAACACGCGGTGGAGGTACATGTCGCCTGTGAGGACTGCTCAGCCAAAAAATTTAGGCCAGTAGAACTCGAGCCCATGGTACGCGACCGCTTGGCTTCGAGGCGGTGCTGCGTGTTGGTGCCGGACTTTCATGCCAGTGCAAGGCACGACCACTGCCATTCTGGTATATAGACGTGTCCGTCATCCTGTCAGGTTTGAAAGTGCAGCAAGACTGCTGCCCATCTCGCGTTGTTGTCACTGGCAGACTTGAACATCGAGAACGACAGCGGGGTAGGCGTACGTGAGTTCTGGACGGCGCATCCTGGCGACGCGGAAATTGACACTGAGCCGGGCCAGAAGAGCTCCGAGCTGACCAGAGGGTTGAGCACACTGTCGCCTACCAAGACCAGCGACAGCGCATAACCATCGAAGAGCGAAAACCACCGTCACTCCGAGCGAAAGAGGGAAAGGGCGAGCGCTGCAAGTCTCAGCACCGAAGAAGACGGGTCGAAGTAGATACTGTGGCTGGTGAAGAGTGGCACAAAAGCAGTATCGCAGCGGTCGCGAGCGCTCGCATGCACGCGGAACAGGAGGATCAGAGGAAGCCACATAAGACATCAGAAAGGAGAAGGGCCGCGACGCTGGATGCATTCAGGCGTCTGCGCAGGCCACCGCGGCCGCGATCGCAGACCTATTATACCATCGATGGGCTGGCTGCGGACCGTGACGCCATCGCGTGGTACTGGAGACTCCTAGCCATGGCCTCTTCATTCATGATTCTGGGAGGGTACGTAGAGAACAGTGAGTCTTCGGTGTAGGCTCCCGAAAGCTGACTATTGAACAGCTTCCTCATGCTACCGGCGACGTTCGAGAAGGAAGCCAAGCAAGACCTCCGAGTCGCCCAAGCCGCTGTTGGAATCTTCGCAGTCGCATTACTCGCCGCCGCTTTCTCTTTCACTGGACTTCTGTGCTTTGCGGTTCGCAATCCTCTCTTCCAGGCCGACAATGTCTTTCAATCATCCTTAACGTCCTGCGTTCTTGGATTCTTGACAATCTTCTACCACTTCTTGGTGTTCAATCGATATGAATGGAACACACCGGCGCTCTTGGTAACGGTGGCTGCTGCTCTGGGCACCATAGTATATGGAGGGCTGTTGCTATACACTCAGCGGAAGATCAACTCCGTCAAAAATAAGCGGACCTCGCTTCCTGTCCCCATGTCACGTCTGTCGCAACCGCGAGATAGCGAAGCATCCTTATGGCACGGGCAAGGCACTTCCTATTACGAGAACTATAACCGAAATATGTTCCCATCCGCCTATACGGGAGCACATGTGCAACCGACCCAGGCAGCACCGCAAACAACATATGACCCAAACTCCATTACGGAAGAGGAAATGCAACGGCAGCAAATGCTGATGCTGTTGTTGCAGAACAACCACGATGTATCCGCACCTGATCCTACCTCGAGCACATTCCGTATAGACTGGCAAGGGAGAGACGACGATGAAGGTCCAACGCATGAATACTATGCTCCCAGCTCGGCATCCGTCACTCCACTCACCGCATACCCTCCACAAGGAGTTGTCAGACAATGGTCCAATGATCTACAGCCCTGGGACGGCGTCTGGCGTGAGGTGCGGCGCCCGAGTAGTCTGGAATTCCGAGAAGCAAGGAGGCGTGAGATCGAGAGAGGCCTTCGGTGATGGTGTGCGGTACGATTTGTTGTCTTTAGCATGGCGTTTTGGATAATGAGAGACGGAATACCCAATGCAGCTTCATGGATAATGCACGAAACGGTGACATATTGTGCAGGAAGGACAGTATGGAAGGATATTTGAGGAGGAGATTAAGACTGTGCTATCGTGTGAAAACTGCTTATGTCTCGACCGATAAATTACGAGGGCAGGCAATGATTAACAAGCCTTGCTCGTACTCAAAGACCGTCGATATTGATCTCGTCTCGTTACGCTGAAAGTACGAATACATCCAGGTATCCAGCTCAAGATCTGTAACGGGGCATGCAAGATCGAGCGCGGTGAGAGACGGCCGAAATTATCGCAAATAGTGAGGCGACCACCAATACTGGATCTATTTTGATCCTAAAGAGCTCCCATATTCGTGCTGTCGGGATCCTGTGATGACAAACCATGGGTCGGTGTCGTTGGGGTGTGTAGGGGCAAATGCAAAGCAACCTAGAAATCGAGTATTCTGCGTCTGGCGCCAAGCCAGTCTGTGCACGCGGTAAACACTCCCGACATTGCCTGCGGCCACGACTTCACCGACCTTGTTTCTGGTGACTCCCACACCGCACACTCGCACACTCGCACATTCTCGCAGGCTGTATGCGTAGCGGCCCCCAAAGAGCATGTCGGCCTCTCTACCAGGCAGCAGAGATCTGCCTGCATCGCGACATGATCTCAATACATATTGGGGCAGAGTCAAGCACTCAGCAGAGATAGCCGATCCGAGGTGAGGAGACAATGCAGCGAACAAGCGGCCTATTCGAGATGATCCGAAAGGGTCAGTATCACCGAATTGTCAACATAGCTCGACCATCTTTGCACTTGAGCATTAAAGAATTGATGACTGACTTGGCTTCCTCAGGACCTTGTTCACGTCCAGCACAGCGCTGGAACAAGCCAAGTCACTCTTGACTCAATACAAGCAGGGCAGGATCTCTCAGATGACGCCTGAGCTGTGGCAGGCGAAGAAGGTAGTCGACGCCACCCTACACCCTGGTCAGTCTCCGTCGCTATGCAGATCGCTGTTCATACTGACTTGTCACAGATACTGGCGAACCGGTATTTCTTCCATTCCGAATGTCATGTTTCGTCGTATCCAACTTGGTAGTGACTGCCGGAATGCTCACGCCCAACCTGACGAACACGGGAACGATTGCCTGGCAGGTGGCAAACCAGTCCCTGAACGTGGGCATCAACTTCTCGAATGCGAATAAAAGCACCCCAATGTCAACATCGACAATCGTCCAGTCATACTTCACTGCAGTGGGAGCCAGCTGCGGTGTAGCTGTAGGGCTGAACTCGATCGTTCCACGCTTAAAGCGAGTCAGTCCATCCACGAAAGTCGTGCTGGGCAGACTGGTACCTTTCGCGGCAGTGGCTTGCGCAGGTGTTCTGAACGTGTTCCTCATGCGAGGAGAAGAAATTCGACGAGGCATCGAGGTATTTCCAAGTGAATCTGCTGAGGACAGAACGAAGCGGGAAGAGGCAGGCAAAGCGTTAGAACCCTTGGGGAAGAGTAAAAAAGCGGCCACGCTTGCCGTGGGGGAAACGGCAATTTCACGCGTGCTGAATGCGACGCCTATCATGGTCATTCCTCCTTTGGTGCTCGTGCGATTGCAGCAGAGTGCATGGATGAAGGCTCGGCCGCGGATGGTGCTTCCTGTCAACCTCGGATTGATTTTGACGACCAGCTTGTTTGCGCTGCCGCTAGCACTGGCGGCTTTTCCTCAACGGCAAGCTGTGAAAGCGACAAGTTTGGAGAAGGAATTCTGGGATCAGGGTGGGGAGGGAGGATTGGTCGAATTCAACAGAGGACTCTAGGCGACCGCAGACGGACATGGGCAGAGTTCGGCAAAAATATCCGGATGAAAGCCTGTGGAAAGATTGTGTACACCATGGCCAATACCAACCACGCTTGATTGACCCCGAAGGGTTGTACCACCTGCAATCTGCGCGGCTCTACTATCACCGTCTGCAGCGAAGACTTCACATGCCAGCCTCGAGAAGTGAGATCACAATGGTCAGAGCTTCACGCACAAGCTACGTTATACCCTTTCCTCGACGTTCAGCCAGATTCCGCATTCATTCCGATCCGTTCTCTGCAACCCAGCTACACACCAAAACCGTTCCCTATTCTGTATGGCTGAGGGCCTTGCTGTTAAATGATGTCCTGGCGCCAACTGTCATCGTTGCAGCGAGCGATTGGGGTGGGAGTAAGCACTGGAGATACAAACCGCAAGGGCCTGCTCGTGCAACTGGCTTCTTCCGCCGGGCTGCTCGATTTCAAAGCCTAAGTCGTAGCCAAGATTACAAGACCTTTCGAAAGACACTCAGTCTCGCAGTCGATCGTCGCGAAGACGATGCAACATATCACATGGAGCGTGGACAGCTCAGTCAAGGGCACCAGGACTTTATCGCCATCCTGATCGAGCTGAAGCAAAGTTCGTTCAAACGTTCTGGCATGAGGACGCGCTATTCGATGTGGTGTCTGGCCACAGTAGAGATCCATGAAAATATCGAAACTATGATCATTTGGTACCCATTCAAACACGGTCCTTATCTCCTTGTGAACTCTGTGAACACTGAACTTCGATTCGACAGGGCTGGAAGCATAGCAGCAAGATTCCAAGCACTTTGTACAAGCGAAGTACCACCCACGCATTTGCAGAATACAGTCTTACCAGGGAACCTTGAAATCGGGCAACCCTTTAATTTGCTGCAGATGTTATGTGGTCACTGTACATTCAGTCTGGCTTTATTACTATGTCTGGAGGCTAGAACTCGATGCACGACGAACCTGCACAGGCCACCCGCACGTGGCATCTGAAGCCCTCGGCAGTTTGACCATAGATGCGGCATTGGGTTGTTGATTCAGTGGCCCAGAGCTTGCCATATATTTGGGTGGCATCTGGAACGAAATGTAGAGACATGACTTGAGTCTTTGAGGACCAAGACTAGTGGTCAGTATACGCCCGAGTTAAGATCAACATCTCACCAGCCTGGTACAATCACCGGAACTGGTCGACCGCAACGTGAATAAGACACCATTCCAAACTAAGGAATAGAAAGGCTGCAAGTCTACGAACTGTGTTACCGACTTCTATCAGTCAACTGCACAACAGCAGCGAGCCATGAAGTCACTCCATTTTCTCACAGGGCTCTTCCTCGCCAGCATCGTGGAATGCGTTGACTTGTCGCTCTACTCCCCCCGACCCGGAGTCGATGCTGCATTCGGATCCTACCTGAAAGCGTACGTTGCACCACAGGCCATGAGCCATGTGTGGTATTCACACCTAACAGAACCTGGCAGACTGTACGCCTCAGCCGAAGATCCAGCCTCGACTACCACATTCACGAACTTCTTCACTCCAAACGGCAAGCTCATCGTGCTCAGCAACACCGCCGTGGGAGCCCAACAAATCGTTGCCCTCAAGCAGATGCTTCTCCCTACTGCGGGAAACAAGCACTGGAACCACTTCCCCAACGTCACCACCGTGGCTTCCGAGACGAGTGCGCAAAAGACGTACCGGGTTCTGGGAGCGATTGAGACGACGTATGATGGCGGGAATTGTTCCAAGGCTTAGTGAGTTCTTTATTACACGCAATACAGCTGTGAGGATTGTCGCCGCTAACCTCGCGATGCGTCAGCTATTCGACTCGATTTACGGTGACGAAGGATGGCAAAGGAATGGTACAGTTGGTGCCGCATGGTGGAAATCTGGTGTCGTACGATGATTATTTGGTGGATCCATCTACAAGTCCGACTGATATACCTTGTGGGCATTGATGTAGCACTGTCGAGCAGACCCTGGGCTTCACTACCCGTGGGAAGCTTGAGAGATGTCTCGCGAACAAAGCGTCGATTCGAGTACAGGGGTGCTGGTCATGATACGCTGAGCAGAAGTGATAGCCAGACGGCGATCCGGGAGTCCATAGACGATTCGCGTCTCGAGGATACGGTCATCGACCACGCTTAAAGGCGCTCTTCAGCTTCTTGAAGTTCTGGATCCGCCGAGAGTTCTAATCACGGCTTTTCTTGCGCTTCTTGCTGCTGACCACAACCTCTTTCTCTCCGTCCTGCTTCCGCTTCTCTCTCTTCCCGACCACAATTGTGTCGCTGTCCAGAGCAGGAGTGCTATTGCCCGTTTGCGGTGGCGGCGACGTACCTTCATCGCTGCTCTGCTTCACTTTCTTCCTACTCGGCTTCTCGTACTGCCTGAGATTAATGGCATCGCCATCTTCCTCCTCTTCCACGGGGTCAGCGAAACTGTCCTTGCTCTCCCGCTTACGTTTCTTCTCCAGCTTCTTGGCTCTCTTCGCGTCGTTCTTAGCTTTGATCCGAGCCTCGACTTCAGCTGACATGTCCTCGTAGTCGACACCGGGGACTTGAAAGCTGCGCATGTCGGGTGGTGGCGGAGTTGGTTTCTGCTCGCTTCGATGCTGTTCCGTCTTGTTGCGAATCTCGTGCACCTTGTCCTTTCGCTTTTCTCGCTTCTGACGGGCCTTCTCTACATGCCACTCCTTCTTCTCGCTTCTAGCGAGTGTTGCGAAAGGGACGTTGGGTTCTTTGGCACCCCTCTCCCACAGTACCCGCGTGCCCGACTTGTCCAACTTGACCTTATCTGACTTCCCAAGCTGCGGGGCCGGTGTCGTGATAGTCGTCACAGTCGGGGGATCTATTACCTGGTATGCACCGTTCGATGCCGGCTTATGGGCCAGCTCGATCTCATCTTCTTCAGAATCCTCGGCAGTGACCTGTTTTCCCATCTTCTCCCTGCCGGCCGCAGCTTGGATCGCATCCCGCTCCCTCGCCAGTGTGAATGCCCTTGCTGCTTCTTGCGCTTTTCGTGCTGCGTTTAGAATCCCCTTGAGTAGGGCATGCGATTCTGCTGCTTCAATGCCTTCGTTCGGCTTTTCCGCAGTGATGGTGGTCAAGTGCGCAAAGATATCGCAGTATGCATCTGTCGCACTTCGCCACGACTCCACGATGGCATCCATGTAGGTGACGTGCCGCTCGATGCTGTTGTGCTGATCGTCGTTCTGGACGCCGACGTGGGTATTTTTGACAATATCACGCGCAACGGTGAGGTTCACGGCTTGGTGTTGCAGGGACGTGTCGCGTGCATGCTGGAGCGACTCGAACAGAGGCTGCGATGCGGCGAATGCGGCCAATTCGGTCTTTGGTCTCTTCGCGCGAGACATGATCGTGTTGTTGCTCACTGATGACGGGTCGGATGCTTCGCTGGAGTGTAGGGGTAGCTATTCCAACTTATGGAATGCTTGGATGCTCAGGTGAAAGAGCGCTGAGGCACGGCACCCGACATTCACGAGCATATGTGTCACCTGGGTGTTGTCGACAATGGCATTGTACCGTGCAGTACTTGGTGACTTCTTTTCTAGCCTACTGATGGAGGTAACAGGGACGACAAAGCCTCCCTTGAAAAGTAGGGCCGTGCGAATCACATGAAAGTTCCCCAAACGGGAGGCATTCACTTTTGGCGGGCCAAGCCTTTCTTTCGTCACTTTAGAGTTTGGGAGTGTGTAGGGAAGTTCTCAGGCACCATTCGCGGGGCCACGCGCACGCCTACGCGATTGGAGCTTCCGCTTCTTCTTGAGCTCCCGCTCCGTTTCCACCACCGCCTCCAGCGCCCCGCCCACCATCGCCGCCATGACTTCGTCGGTGCCCGCCAACCCGACGGCACACAATGTGGCGTCGTTGCTCCCGAAGCTCAACGATGCCGACAGCGACATTCGCTTCATGACGCTGAATGATCTGGCGCTGATGCTGCACAATGGCCACGCGACCTTCATCCAGCACGACTACACCACCTGTGCCAAGGTCGTCGAGGGTCTCCTTCACACTCTCAACGACAGCAACGGCGATGTGCAAACGAACGCCATTAAGTGCCTGGGTCCCTTCGTCAATAAGGCCCCAGAGAGCATCCTCTGCCCCACTATCGAGAAAGTGAGCAGTATCAAGACGGACAACAGCATAGACAATTCGATTGCTGCGCTTGCTGTGCGCGCCATCGTCGTCGCTCTGCCGCATCCGGTACCCGGCCTGCCTCGTTCCCCGAAGGTCAACGAGGCCTACAACGCCATCAGTAGGGCCTTGATACCCCGACTCGTGGGCCGCGTCGTTATTCCCCTCCCAAAGCCAGGCCCGCCGCCGCCAAAGGGTATGCTGCAGGCTGACCTTGAGACGGGCAACGACTCTAACACACTCGACCTGCTCACGGACGTAGCTCGCTGTTTTGGTTCCATGCTTCAAGATGCGGAAGTCGAGGCTCTCCAGCGCATCACAATGCAGATCCTCGAGAGTGATCGATGTGGGACGGTTATGAAAAAGAAGGCAGTCGCCGCCCTCGCAGCTCTCGCACCCTATCTTAACGACGCGCTGCTCGCCAACCATGTCTCCTACACCATCGAGCAGCTGCGACAATCACATCTCACAAGTCAGCAGCGAAAGCTCTACATCACCGTGTATGGAAGCTTGGCACGAAGCATACCACACAAATTCGGCCCGTACCTCAAGACACTTACGCCATTTGTCTTGGCCCCATTGAGCCAGCAAGAGCTAGATGACCAGAGAGAAGCTGAGGCGGAGGCGGATGGCGAGCGTGATACACAGATGGAGGATGTGCGTGAGGCTGCTTTGATCGCCGTGGAAGGCTTTCTGGAGTCGTGTGCGCAGGACATGCGCTCCTTCACAAAGGACGTCATCGATGCAGCCACGCGCTTCTTGAAGTATGAGCCGAACATCGCCGATGACGATGACGAAGACATGGAAGAGGAGGAGGAAGAAGAGGATGAATTTGCAGGCGATGAGGACTTCGAGGAAGAGACTGGCTTTGAAGACGAAGATGATGTCAGCTGGAAAGTGCGGCGCTGCTCAGCAAAAGTGTTGCATGCTTTGATCGACGTGCTGGACCCCAACGAGGCTGCCATGTATGGCCAGATTGCACCGGCGTTGATCAATCGATTCAAAGAGCGCGAGGAGAGCGTACGAACGGAAGTGATCGCGACCCTGGCCTTCTTGATCAAGAAGACTGGATCGAGTATCAAAGTACAGAAGTCAGGCAACACAATGGCGCCACCGAGTCGGAAGCGGAGACGAGGTTTTAGTGAATCGTTGGGTTCCGATCTCCAGGCTCAGCAAGCACTGATGAACGGCTACGCCTCGCCATCGACACCACCACCGTCCAGCGACTCCACGCATGGCCTTGCGAAGGTCAACCCAGAGATCGTGAAAGGGGCCTCGAAGCTGCTGAAGTCCAGCACTGTGCCGACTAAGCAGGCCATCATTTCGCTCCTCAAGGACATGGTGCTTTCCCAACAAGGCGGACTGTCTGACAGTGCAGATCTTGTCATCGATCCTGTCATTGAGACCATGAGTACCGGTGCAGGCTCGGTATCCACCGTGGCTGCCAACACCCTCCGCATAGAGGCCCTCGCTCTTCTGCGCGCAATTGCAGAGTCCCACTCGAGTAAAGTCATCCAGCCTCATCTCAACAAAATCGTGCCTGCAATTGTCCAGGCTGCGAAGGATCGCTACGCGAAAGTATCAGGCGAGGCGCTGTCTACGATCGAGGTTTATGTTAAATCACTCACTCCTCCGCGCTCTACTGGCGCCAAGACTGCCGATGTGCTTACACAACTCTTTGCGGTCATTACAGACCGCATATCGGCCAACGAGACAGACACAGAAGTGCGCCAGAAGGCTGTGCAGGCTCTTGGACTTCTCATTGGCCGTACGAGTGGTTCGTCCGCGAAAGGGCTGCTTTCTCCAGACAATCGATTTGCCGGCCAACAAATCCTGGCAGAGCGCATGAAGAACGAGCTGACCCGACTAGCGTGTGTCCGTGCCGTCGATGTAATTGCTGTTTTAGCACAGGCGAAGAACGACTTCAAGCCGGGATGGGTCAATGAGGTCGCCCTTGAATTGGGTGCCCAACTTCGCAAATCCAGCCGCTCGCTCCGTGGTGCCAGCTTAAGTGCCCTACGGATGCTTGCAGTAAACGAAGCCTCTCGCGAGGCCCTTGATTCCACCAGTATCTTGCAGCTTGTCGAGTTGCTGGTACCCTTGCTCAATTCTGATGACCTTCACATGATTGGTCCGGCACTCATTGTGCTGGCAGCTTTTGCGAAAGATCAGCCCAGCGTTGCTACAAACGGACAAGTCATCGCGGGCATCTGCAACATCGTCCGCTCGCCACTTTCGGGAGCTGCGCTCGATGCTCTGCTTACCTGTGTCGAGGCTATCGGACAAGCTGGTGCAGGCAAGGAGCTCATGTCAGCTTTGCTGTCCATTTCTCCAGTCGGCGACACAGACGCTACGGGTCAAGTGATCGGGACTCTGCTGGTCTCTGGTGGTAGTCACATTCCTGTTGGCCTCGATGCTTTCGTGAATGAGGCTCAGACGTCCACTGACGAGTCAAAGCGCTGTCTAGCTCTGTCGGTGCTTGGTGAAGCTGGATTGAGACAGGGCGAGAGCTTCATGCTCAAAGCCGAGAGCTTCATGACCTACTTCGGCGACTCGTCGGACAGAGTCAAGCTGGCTGCCGCCGTTGCCTTGGGCCGCGCTGGCGCAGGCAATGTCAAGCAGTACTTACCTACCATCCTCGACGGCATGGCTCAAGGTCGGCAATATCTGCTTTTGCATTCAGTCAAGGAGCTGCTTCAGCACAGCAACGCCGAAGACGACATTCGGCCTTATACCAAGCAGCTCTGGGACAATGTGATAGCATCCGGTCAAGCTGAAGACAACAAGGTTGTCGGCGCTGATTGCATTGGACGTCTTGCTATCATCGACCCGGCTGCTTATCTCCCACAGCTTCAGACGTATTTGCAGAACCCTAACCCAACGATTCGAGGCATGGTCATTTCAGCTCTTCGGCACGTCTTCTCTGACACCGAAGAGACATATAACGCGCATTTACAAGCGGTCATCATACCGTTGCTCTCCATCATGCTGACTGACGTGGATCTTGACAACCAGCGCCTGTCGCTAACGACGTTCAATGGCGCCTTGCACAACAAGCCGGAGCTCGTCCTTCCACATCTAAGCGAGCTGCTGCCCTTCGCCATCCAAGCCACATATCCTCGTCCGGAGCTCATTCGGGAAGTACAGATGGGTCCGTTCAAACACAAGATTGACGATGGCTTAGAGATCCGCAAGTCTGCTTACGAAACTTTGTACGCACTGCTCGATTCGCCAGCTAGTCGCCAGCGCCTTGACATTCCCACCTACTACGATCGAATTCTAGCTGGTATAACTGATGAGCACGAAATCAAGATCTTATGCGCCCTTGTTCTGCTCAAGCTTGTGCCATACGCGCAACTCGAGACGGTACGCCGTCTGGAAGCACTCGCGCAGCAGTTCCGCATTGTTTTGGGTTTCAAGCCAAAAGACAATGCCGTCAAGCAAGAACTTGAGAAGGTGGCCGAAGCGCAAAAAGCAATCATCAAGTCTTCTGTGGCTCTGGGCAAGTCGCAGGGTGTGGTCAACGAGGTGGACTCATCTCGCGCTTGGAAGGACTACTACTCGTACATCCAGAAGGATTTCCCCCAATTCGTGAAGCTTGCCGAAGATGAGCTGCGCGCCAGTGCTGCTTAGGTAGATGCTAATTGTGTATTTGTTGGAGCAGAACTCCCGCAATGCAGCCTCTAGAGGATTTAGCAGGAGCTCCAATAAATGATAGACCCTACCTGCGTAAGAGGAAACACCGAGAGATTATGCGCATCCATGATTTCTTTATCGTGCATTAGGTCTGGTTAAGTGCCTTGAAGTCCAAGTCATACACTGACACACCAGATATCACTTGTCCTACCTCGGATCCGGCTCCGAAGCAGTTGTCGAGTCTCGACACAAGCAGGAGGAGCGATATCTCAGCTCTTGTTCAAGAGGTATGCCTTACTATGCATTCCTATTTGCATTGGCTGATATAGCCCAATATACCATAGGCACCTTGCCGCCATTCTCAGGCTGGAAACAACACTCAATCACCACTTTTGTCTATCCCAGACCGAAAGGCAAATCCTACTGCTTCGATCCTGTGCCAGTGTTGTACCCTTACTGACACCTCTTGTCACTGTAAGCTGGGGGCTCATTTCACGCGGCCGTCGGTACGTTTGTAATGCTGGCAACACCAGAGACAGATGCGGGAGATCCTGTAACCAGCAAGCTATTCTTGTGGATGAATGAAAGAACGCCTGGGAGAGGCAAGACAAAAGCGCGCCTCCTGGATCTTCCTTCCATTCTCTGGTTCAATTCGTCGCTGGACGGCATCATTAGATTGACTCCTGTCAGCTACCAGCAAGCTCGTGTGAGATATCTGTCATTACACACCAACTCCAGCCATTCCGCTCGAATGGATTTGCTGGTCGTCCTCGCTTTCGATCGGCCTAGTACCGTGTCCAGACAAGAACTCGGAGCTACAGCACAGTCTCAAGGTTTGAAGCATTGCCACATGCATCGAAGCACTGTCACACGCATCGAAGCACGATCACAGGCTGAGGCTTAGCACAGTCTGCTAATCACACCGGCACATGCTCTCTGGTGGACCCTTGAGTCTATCTGGCTTGTATGACTTCGGACTTCTGGATTGAATGCTGTCCATTTCATACATCAATGAATACCACCTAGTGACACAGACTATTACCAATCGACGACCTCCCTTTGGTAACAGCATATTCAGGCTACAGACCGCCTCAGCTCTCGTTGGCATTGCCATCAAGCCGAAACTTCAGACATCTTGGGTCTGCAGCAACTACTGGTTGATGGGCATCGATACACGACGCTGCTCAACCTGATCTCCCAAGCTTGCTGGTACATGCTGTAGAGCCACGCTTTACGATTCCATCAAAGCCTATTCAGAGTCGCGAAGCACTTTCGCAACAGCATGGTTCGGCTCAAGGAAGCTGGACTGCTTCTCGCAGCATGTATCGTTCCGACTTTGGCATCTCTCGAGAGTCCCAGCTCTGCTATGGTCACCTCAGCCCCTGATCCTGCCTTCGTCTTGAAGGCCATAAACTGCATCAAAAGCACGGAGTTTTTTACGGACAAGCTCAGTATTACTTGTCGGACACTCTCAGATCCAGCAAAGGACAAGAGGGCTGAGTTTGGTTCAGCGGGCCATGACAAGCGCCAGAATATCGTTCCCCACACCTGCGAATGGGTTGGTGGCACCACGACCAGGTGCCTCGAGGGTGCTCGTACGTTGGAGGATGATGCACCTCTTTACACTCCAAAGCCAATCACCATCACCGACACTGTTTTCAGCGTGGACTCTAGGGCTAGTACGACGGCCCCAGTGGCCACCTCTACCATCACTGGATCTGCTCGTATAAGCGCTGCATTCCCTGAGGCATCTGGTGCGCCCTGGCTATTTACACTTTCCGAAGATCTAATGACAGAGATCTTCGATATCAGCGTGGAAGTCTGTGGCAGTGCTGCAAAGCGGCGACGACTGAGCAAGCGGTTCGGAGGCACTGTTATGCCGCTAGCTTGTCCTCTGCAGGATCTTCCTTCGATCAAGCAAACCACGTTCAGAGATCGTCTGACAGATCTATTCGAGAACGAAGAAGTTGATGTGAATGACTTTTCGCGCTTTGAAGAACAACTTGCATCTGCTGCTCGTGCAAACCCATCGGCTATGCTGGATACTCCTGACGATTCATTGTCTCTCGCCGAGCTCGAGGCGGAGGATGCCGTACTTGCAATGCCAGCGGTGGTGCAAGAAGCAGCGATGTCCCGAGCCTTATGGACCGCAATAGTCAGCAGCATCCTGGGGGGTGGCGCTGGTGGCGCAATCTATGCTGCTCATGAAATCCAGAATGCGGACGTGGTCAAAGCACTACACGACGCCAAGGCACAGGAAACCACGGCCGCGCAGCCACCGAGTCAAGGTCCGACTAGAACCACTGAGAGCTCCAGCTCCACGACAGATTCTTGTGCCATGTGCACGGCATCTGACTCCTGTGGCCTCAATCCCGATGACGACCAAGGAGAGGATGGCGAGCCGCCGCCGATAAACACCTCAATCTCGCCACTCTGCACTCTGTTTCATGCCCCTAACAACAACGATGCCCAGTGGTGTACATGTGCCGATGGCAAGCAGTACTCGACTTCAGCCGGGTCTACGTATTCATCAGTCTTCACTATTCCAACCCTCAAGACATCGGTCATCACACCATTGTGTCCATACACAGTCATACCCGACACTTCACTGATTTACACCGGACCCATCTCAACCCATCCTACCCCTTGGCCCACTTTCCCAGCTGCAGTGACCGCTCCTCTCACTCGAGGCTACAAATCCCCAACCACTGCCATGCCCACTTCCACCGCCACATGCTTCACAGACGACACAGGTCCCACGGGAACGCCCTCGAAGCCAATATGGAAGCAGCCCGGCCTGCAAGACACGATGCGAAAATTCTGCGATTGGTTCAACGACCATCCACAAGCCGCCAACCCGGACAATCCCTACTGGCGGCACGAACAGTACCCGGCCGCCTTCGCCAACTACGGTCTCAAAGACGACGTCGGCCTCTACGTCCATTACGAGAAACAAGCCTGTCCGGCATCCAACCCCGCGCGATCGGTCCAACTCGGCGGCGGCGACGACGACGCCGCCGCCCTAGATTGCTACGCCCATTTCACATGGTTCTTCCGAAAGGGTTGCCTGCCGACGCTGAAAAACAACCCGGGCGATCTCGGGAACGATCGCTATTTCGGTCCCATGGGTTACTATGCGGATTGTATGTGGTGGGGGGTCATGGCGCCCGAGTAGTAGGGCTTTTTTTCTGGGGACGAGGCTTGATCCCCGCTTCATTCCATGTGCACTCGTGGGGACTTGGGGCGGTGGACTTGCGGGATTACTGGTGATGATTCTTGCTCGTTGGTGATGTTACGACGCTCAGCAGGGTCTGAACGCTGCGCTGACGATCTGCTTTTCTTATGATCTTTGACGTCGCGGATCGATGATCGGTAACGATTGTGATGCTAGGCGTGGGCTTCACTTGAGTCGACTGGGTGACTCTAGGACGACCAGAACTCTCGATGTGTAATGAAAGATCGGGCTATATTGACAACAAGAGCGTAAGTGGTGAAGCATAAGAACCCTCATTATCTCCGGCATTTCCGGACAGGTCACAGGATTGGAAACGGACAAGGATTCCGGGAAAGGCGAGCAGCGTTATACATGTACTCTGAGCAGCGGCGACAGATCTCGGCCACGGTATGAAACGAAGGGGTCTTGGGCACCAGTTCCATATAGGGAGGAGGAGAAGCGATTTCATGATTTCATGGTCATGCAGATGGTCCGATTCTCAAGTTATAACCTCAAATGCACACTATATCCGTTCCAAAAACGTAACACCCTTCGCATTCCCACCCCGCTTCCCAACCAATGTCACCAGCATGCTCTATGACCAAGTCAAAATCGGCTTGATCGTCTCACCCGTATGCATCTCATGCAGTGCTTTCTGGAAATCATCCGCGGGCATCAACTTCATCAATCGATCGATGGGGAATTTACCCTCGCGATGCCACTGGATCATCTTCGGCACGAATTCCGGCGGGTAGGCACCACCCTCGATGGCACCGATCCACTGCTTGCCGGCCACCATGAATTCGAAGCCACTCACGCTGTTCAACGTATAATCGAAGGGCGGGCTGCCGACTTGGATGTACTTGCCACGATTCCGTGTGAACTTCATGCCCGCGTCCATCAGGACGGGGGCGCCGGATGTGTCGATGGTGATGGAAGGGCCGACGCCGTCGGCGATTTCTCTGACCACGTCTCCAAGAGTCTTACCTTCGTCGATTTTGGAGCCGTCGACGACGTGCGTGCAGCCGAGCTCTTTGGCGAGTTGCAGGCGAGATGGGACTTTGTCGACGCCAATAATGGTTCTGCAGCCTTGGATCTTCGCTCCCATGACTGCTGAGAGTCCTACACCTCCTAGACCGAGAATGCAGATGGCGTCCTTTGGTCCAGCTCCCGAAACGTTGATGACAGTCCCGCTCCCGGTCTGAATACCACAGCCTAGCGGGGCGTACAGTTGGAGGTCTTTCTTGTCGGTGACGATGTCCTTGACGTTAACAACGGAACAGTCTTTGACGATGGACATGGACGCGAAGGACGACTGGCCAAAGAAACAGCCTCCGACCTCTGGTTCGCCGGATTTGGAGGCGAGGTGGAAGACGGGACAGGGCCCGAAGTTGCGTTCGTTGAATTCGATGCAGTTGGAGTAGTGGCCGGATTTGCAGATCTCGCATTTCTGGCAGAAGGCGAAGGAGAGGAGGACTGGATCGCCTTCTTGGGCGACGCTGACGCCTGGGCCGACTTTGCGGACGTAGCCCGAGCCTGTGTGGCAAGCACGTCAGTCTCTTGAGCACGAGAGGGGACAGATCCATGCTTACGTACCCTCGTGACCTAGAATCCGGGGATAGAACGCAACAGGAGCTGCTCCGCCTGGAATACCTCCGATCAAAGCATCGGTGTGACAGACCCCAGTCGCAACCATCTCCACCAAGAGCTCGCCCTCTTGGAGATCTCTGATACCGACTTCCTCCATCTTCCACCCTCCATTCTGGAGGGTGTCGTGAGACACGATCGCTTTGGCCGACATTTCGCCCTGCTCGTTATGCGTATACGCTCTGCCGTGGTCTTCCTGCTCCTGCCAGATCTTTCGCAAAGTAGGAGGGATGTTGGAAGAAGCTCTGGCGGCACTCATATACCAGCAGCAGCAGCAGCAGTAGGAAATAAGGAAAAGGATTGAATAGAGGGTCGAAGTTGAAGAAAAGGCACAAACCGCGCGAACGAGAGGAGTAAACACTGACCAGCTCTGCTGCTAGGGAGCTTGGTATCTTGCCCCGTGCAGCCTAGGCCTCACGTCTCCAGCTCGGAAAAAGGGCCGGACAGCGCGGGCATTCTCCAATGAGGGTGTAGCGTTCGTGCCGACTGGCGAGCCGATGTTGCTGCTCCTCACATGCTCGAGCCGAAGGAGATGACGGATGGGGAAGTGGGTTGACTAGTTGGGCAGCTCCGCGATGGGCTGACGGCAAACGCGGGGAACTGGCTGGTCAATGGCGGGGTGAGGCTCTCCGCGAGGTCACGCGTTCCCTCTATTGACTTTCCATCGAGGGTGTGGTGGACGTGCGGGAAGGTGAGTCGGTTGTTGATGGTCGTGGAGTGTGTCTGGGGTGCGCATGGCCGGCATCATCGACGCCAAACGAATTGGGGTACGCCCGCCCGCTGTGCCCACGGCGTGGTCGACGGTTTGGTGAGTGCTGCTTCTCTGTCTCACCCACGCGCTGATATCAAGCTTCGTTCGGTCCAGCGTGGCGCTGGAGATGGTGTCGTTGGCATGTCCTAGGCGTGCGGAGATGGAATGAGGTGACAGCCACGGTCATGGCAGTCGGACGATTCTCGGAGGGTGCCGTGGGGGAGAGACACAGTATAACCCGACGAAGCAATTGAGACAGGGCTCGGCGACGCAACGGGCTGATATGAGCGGAGTCGCTGAGGGCAAAGGCTTCAGCGTCGTGGAGGACCAAACCATGGCAGACCGCGAACATAAGTACTCCGCTCCAGCCCAAGCGCAGGCGCCATCAAGGTCGCCGCAGACATGAGATACGCGGTTATCGGCCCTCTTGGACGACCAATGCTTCCTGGATTTACATAGCGTTGGTGGTGATGCTGGCCTCGCAAGCGTAAGTCCCGGACGCGACTCTTCTGCCCGCCAGCTTCCGACACGTTCTTCCGGAAATGTAGAATGAACAGTTCGTCGAGCGTATCCATACTGATCTTCATCGGGCCTACGTAACGATCAAGCGTGTGCGTCGAAGGCGTTTGATCATGGTACCCTCCAGCAACCTGGTGTTCACCCTGACGGTTATATGGACTGTCCACATCAGTATCTCGTTCCTGGTCAGCCTTCTATGGCAGCACAAAGGACGTCATTGCAGGTCACCGATGATGTGGCGGCCAAGGAAAGTCCTGCAGCTGGTTTGATCTTCGCGGGCATCAGCTTGGTGATAACATTCCATTGTCATGTATCAATCCTTACAAATGGCATGCGGCAATTTGTTGGTACCAGTGTTCACGAGGCAAACAGAGAGATGGGAGGAGAGGGGGGGCGAGCGCAGGTCGCTTACGACATTGCAAGCTGCTCGCAGCAGCAGCTCGACAGTAGCTGCAGACCAGACAGCATGAAATGGAACCCCAGGCTGTAAGCTTCAACGAACAGCAAAGTGATCTTATTCTGAGTCCGGCTTTTAGCCGGACTCGTCGACATTGCAGTCTAAACTTCCAGCCAGAACCTGCTATCCGAAGCCCTGCCGACATGTGCTAACCCACGCAAACGCGATTTTCAATGCTCATGTCTCGTTCAGTGACGGGACGACTTTTGTCACACGCTCAATGGTCTCTTCAAGCAATGCCAATTCCGCAACCACAGCTTCGCTCTGCTCGGTAGCCAGCGCGCCTCCTCCGTCCAACTCCTTGGAGAAACGTGCCCGTGCATCACGGAGTGGTTGCAGGAAGCTGCCCGCAATGTCGTTGTTATTCCAAAGCTCGGGAATTTCGAGCTTCTGGTGTAAGTGTTTCGCGCAGAGGAGTAGGTAGAGAAGGTTCAAGCTCGCCAAGTAGAAGGAGACGTTTGTCTGAAATATCATCCACGCATCTTGGATGGGCGCTATCACCAGGTCTACCTGAAGGTCAGGGAAGAGATATGGCGCAAGGTTTTCCAGTGCTAGTGGCTTTCCAAAGATGGACACCTCATCGCCATGTTGTCCATGTTCGTGATCGTGCCCGGGTATTGGCGTTGGTGGATTCGCCTCGATGGTCTCGCCCTTGATCCAGCCAACAGCAGAGACTTTCAGGTTCTCAAATGGACAGTGTTCGAGTGTGTCACGTATGAACGCCAAGCGGACTTCCTCGTCCGGTTGCGATCTGAGAACTGTGCTTGCCAAGTAATGTGCGTGTCCCCTCAGGTTAGCATTTGGACAGTTCGAGGATAGCAGAGCGACCACCTGCAAATACTCGTTGAATTTCTCGTCTGTAGTGGGGTCACCGATATTGTCTTGCTCGAGTGACAATAAGCCCAGCGCAAGTATTGCATCAATAAGCGCATCTGGTTCTGTGCCGAGCTGCCCATTACCCATATCGTGGGAGGCCATGCAATGCTTCATCAATTCTTGATGATCTGGAAATAATTGAAAAGGCGGTACTGCGTCGAGTGGTCTATGATACAGGACCGAAGACACATTCCTCGCCGTGTAAAGCAGGAGGGAGCCAAGTCTCGATAGCGGGATGTCTTCTGCTGAAGAAGGCGGCTCGTCTTCGGTCTGACCTTGCGCAGAAAACTTCTCGGCGGTGATTGCAGCAGATTGGAGATCTTCGTTGGAAACCTTCAGATCTTGCGCAAGCGTTACGAGCTGGCCGATGACGTCTATTCTTCTGTGCAACGTCTCTTCCTCAGCGAAACGATCCGCAAACGTCTTGGTCTCTGGCACCACGCGCTCGGGATGCAGTTGCTCCATGATCCGACTGCACCACGCCATCCCCGGGACGTTGTCATAAGCTGAAAGGTTGAGCATGTATTCCTCAAACACGTGGGTAATGAAAGCTTGCAAGAGCCTGGCCTGCATTGCTGATTCTTCGGCATTCGACTCAACGACCGCCGGTCCTTCGGGGTCTGCAGCGTTCTGGGCCATGGCCATAGCATGTGAACCCAGCATGCCGCTGCTTTTTCTCGCTGGCAAAGTTGGCCTCGCAGTGCCAGCAACGGCCTTTACGGTCTTGACTATGGCCTGTATCATTTCTTCACGATACACGTGAGAGTTCGAGAAGCTCGCCAGGATGGCTTGGAGGGTCGTGCTGAGGAACCTGCTTGGGAATTTGGTCTTGATTCTGGTCTGCAAGATTGCCAGCATCGAAAGCAGGGCCACAAACTGCTGAACCGGCAGCGGGAGTGGTTCTGGTACTTCGACGGCTTGCTTTGGTACCGATCCATCTTCAGGCGGCGCGGTCTTCAATGGGTGCGTATTCGAGTCAGCTTTCTTTCGTGCATCGCTGGCTCCAGAAGCATCGTCTCCCGTTTCCGCTTCGTCCTCAGCTTGGTCGTATTCGATGAGTCGCAAGCTTTCTGTGACTTTCAGGATGACTTCTCGAGGATTGCCTAATCGTGCAATATCTAGAAGACACTGTTCAGAATCTGGAAGGTGTGGCACCAGCAGATGGACCAAATCCCAGCCAATGTTGCTGGTCAAGGTTTCATCTTGCAGGACCTTGTGCAGTATCGGCAAGCTTTCGGGAGTGAGGTTGTATTCGATGATCGTCAGATATGTCCAGTAGTCTGTTGCCGGTGGCAGGGCCTTGATCAGTGGGCTTTCTTCTTCTGCCATCGTTGTTGTTCACTAGTCGGTGGTGGAGGCGAAGTCGACAGCCTGGTCTGGATTCTGAATTCCTGCCCGCCACGATTACGTCGGTGCTCGGCGAGCCACAAGCGATTGCACCTCTCCAACGCAATTAGCTACAGCATCGCACAATTGGGCACGTGTACATTGGGAGAATGTCCATTGTGTTCCATTGTGCTGTACTATCATGCAAGTAAGTAGTGGATAGCCTGAAGCGTGATATTCCTGGCATGTCAACTAGCGCCAAGAGATGGCAAGCAGAAGCACAGCGCAATACTGTCTTAGACCACACCACTGGCTATGTAGCGAGCACGCTTTTCTAAGTATACATATTTACACGCCCAGCCAAAGCCCTATCGCGACTGCACGCCTCCCAATACGTCTCAGTGCGTCTAATTTTCGTCAACCATATCTGTAGCAGACAATTTACTTGGTTCCCTTGTTGACGTCTACAGTGCCCTTCGCTTTTGCCGTCTCTGGCGAGCCATCTACCTTGGTTGATTTTTCAGAGCTGGAGTCAATAGGGATAGAGTGCTTGGTATCGGTGTTAGACATGCCCTCTTGCTTCTTGCTCATATCGCCTGGGGAGGAGCCTCGAGGGCCAGAGGTACCTTGCTGTGATAATTGTCAGTATCATATGCTCACATTGCTTCACAGCATCACTTACGCCTGAGCCAGTTTCGCCCAGCTTTTGTCCAACCTTCGAAGTTGTCGTGGCTTTGCCGATGTCAGCGCATATCCCATATATGCATTGATCCAGAGGTCGAGCTTTGGCGAGGGATTTATCACTTACCTGAGCCCTCATTCTCTGGCTCGCCTTCCTTAGCCTTGGCTCCAACAGTGAAAGTGCGGTCTCCGCCCTTGCCAGCAGTCTTGTCATCCTTCTTGTCCTCGCTCTTCTCCTCTTTGTCGTCGCTCTTCTCCTCGGACTTCTCCTCGCCCTTGTCTTCCGACTTCTCCTCCTTCTGTTCATCAGGCTTCTTCTCGTCGGACTTGTCCTCAGACTCACTCTCGCTCTTCACTTCAGACTTGTCCTCCTTCTCATCAGCCTCCTCAGCCGGCTCCTCCTCACCAGATGGCTCTTCCTCAGACTCCTCTTCCTTTTCACCATGCTCAGCATGATCGCCATGTCCGCCGTGACCATGATCCGCCGTCTTCTCCGGCCAAAGGTACCAGCATGATGGAGGAGTGATTGCCAAAGCGGCTAGCAGCCTTTATGCAATTGTTAATGGATGTTTCGCTAAAGACATGCTCTCGGATCAAGGCGCCCGGCGCATGCGTCCCTTCCCTTGCTTCTAAACTCACCATGGCAGATCGGAGCTGGCCTCACCATGGCCTCCGTGGCCGCCGCTGCTGGCAAAGCGCTTTGCGACTAGTTGTGTCCGAGTCGGGACTGCTCGGGCTGAAACGCGGGCGCTGGAAGGTCGTAAAGATGAATGAAGGCTCCGTAGAGCATTCGGACGTATCATGGGCATTTTGTGGAGTGTCAATGGCACGAATGGCTGTGGTCACTGCGATGAAACAAAGCTTGAAGAGCTGTATGGGGAGCTCGACAATCCAGCCTCCTTCGGCAACGGGTCAGGCCATCGGAATCAACCGGGTATTGTACGACTACCTACGTCTACTAGAAGACTCCAACGTCACATCACACTTCTCACGTGAACTCCTCCGATGTCTTATTGCTGCTCAAAGTACCAGTCACTGCTCGCCATTGCTTTGAAGGAAACCCCAAGTTTGCGAATAGTCGCGCAGCCCCGAACGATCATGTAAAAGAGACACGGTGACGTATTTTCCTCGGCTCTCGCTGACCGTGGCGTTGATCGCCATACTATTTCCCATCAACGAAGGAGGTTAAAGAGAACTGGGAGCGGCGGTCACTTCAGATAGAGGGTTCAACATGGCCCTATGAGAGGACTGAGAGATGGGACTGCGGTACCGGGGTTGACATGACTTTGTTGGACTAATCGAAACTCAAGGTTAAGCAACGAGATGTACTTTTAAGCTCGGCACTGGCACAAGCAGAGGTGCTGGAAGATCATAGGACAAGCAATAGCAAGTATTGAGGGGATTGCACAGACCTATTTATTAGACCCAATCGTGAATGAGGCTGGGTAAGTGTGATCGAGTTGTCGTATGTCATATCATCAGCTGCAACTAAGCCCAGCAGATATGGCCTTGTACATGCAAGGTGGCGATGGAGTCCAGATATGTATCTGGAGTCGAGCATACTATATTTCCATACTGACTTCCCGAGTACCGCCGTTCTGCATGAGAGCGCTGAGATCCAATACCCTCCACTCTCGGCCCTTGTTGCCCAAAACGATACAGAGCAGCTTGCCGCTTCTTCCTCCGACGATGATCTTCTCTGATCTGAAGCTCATATCAGGGGTGAAAGTGTACAGAGCCTTTTGCGCCTGGAGCCTGATGATATGTGTGTGGCCATCTTCTGGCTCGGACTTGATCAGACAGATGATCTCCTTCGCGTAGCCAGGGATAAACTTCGCATCCAGAACTTGTCCATTGCATTCGTGACGTACACCTTCTTGGTGCCATTGGGGAGCTGAGAGGCTTTTGCGAATATTCTCGTCGGCGGAAATCGAGAGGGTCTCGATGCAGCGAGGATTGCTGTTGTCAAATCCCATTACCGTCGTTGCACCCACCGCTGACACCATGTCGATGACATCGGTAGCAAGCCATTGCAGATCTGCGGATGGAGGATCGAGAGGCGGAAAGAGCATGCGGTTCTGCCACTGTGTGATGAGCTTCAAGGCCATACGCACTCGGCCCATGAGGGCACAGGTTAGGGCGGGAAGGTTGAGCAGAGCCACGGGGTCCTCAACCTCCTTGACTTTGATCAGTGACAGATCATTATGAGCATGAAGCTGCTTGAGAGCATCTTTCGCGGACTCGTAGCTTGCAGTGGGCACAAGAGGCTTGGCAAAGAATTGTGCTTCGCTGACTACGGCACCCTCTTCTACGCTGGATCGGTTCTCGATATGAGGCGCGAGCTTACTTTGTACCAGATGATTCTTGATATAGGAGAGCACGAGTGGGTAGTCGATACCTGGCGACTCCCGATCTTCGACCTCGAGGGCATTCGGAGAGAATGGCTCAGCGGCTGCAATCTCGACCTGCATCTTCAACCACTTGATGAATGCCCGGAACTCGCGATGCTCACTCATGACGATGAGCTGCAGTTTCTGGGCCACTAGTCGTATGCTATCGATATGCTGGAGAATGTTCGTGAAAATCTGGGGCGGACAATCGAACCTGCTCGAGCCTTCATGAAAGCTGGCCTGGCCGCGTAGTGTCATGACAGCGATGCTGAAGCGATCAAGTACTGGTAGCAGGTTGACAAAGAGATGGCTCTGGATGTTGCTATACATGGTGTTCATCGGCTGTTCCCAGCGGCGATGAAACTGTTCTTTATAGTCATCCAGCCAGATAAGCAGCTGTGGGTGGAAAGAGCCAGTCATGGCGAGATGGTAGAGATTGGTGACGGCGTCTCCATCAAATGGGTGAATCTTGGCCAAATCGTCCTGTAGCATGCCGAGGATCTTGCCAGGCGGCACAATATTTGATGCGTAGTCATGTTGAATACACCTCATTGTTTGCAGCACATAGTCCATGAATGTCTGCAGTCGCTTTGTGTTCGATGCAATGACATGTAGTAATGGACCACCTAGCTTCTCGAGTGGTAGACCGAGAAAGGTGAGCTTCAGAGTGGGAGTAGGCTGATCACCCTTACTTAGAATTGCATGTGTCGAGCTTTGAGGATGTGCAGCGTGCATGACAGGTTCACCAGCTATCTTGCAGGCTCCTATCTTGACGGTTTCATC
This sequence comes from Pseudocercospora vitis, assembly GCA_026120125.1. Classification (NCBI taxonomy): domain Eukaryota; kingdom Fungi; phylum Ascomycota; class Dothideomycetes; order Mycosphaerellales; family Mycosphaerellaceae; genus Pseudocercospora; species Pseudocercospora vitis. Next base: position 30,831 of record JALRML010000045.1, read on the forward strand.
AAGCAGCACTTGCACGGTCTGGTCTTTCTGGCATACGAGAAGGGCCTCGACAGCTGCTACGCGGCCATCAGTCTTGGCCTCAAATTGAGTGTCGGTGGCAGCTTGGTTCACAAATTTGTTCGCCCCAGGTCCAGAACTCGGCTGCATCAGGCCGTGCGCTGGTATGGCACTCAATCTGGGCAGCACTCGCGTCACATCTAGCGAAGCTATTGCGCGTGGCAGCGTGGCGATCACGTCCTCCTGACTCCGCTTCGTCGTATGATCACCACCTCCAACATCCGTCGTGTCGTACCAGTCTTCGGTCGTCAGTCGATCTGTCCGCCCTGCCTTCGTCTGCGGCCTGGTGTCATGATCCATGAATCCAAAACACGCCACGGTGCTGAGCATGCCCGCCTTTGCTTCTTCTCTCTGCCTGTTATACTTAGGCAACTTCAGATCGAGAGCATATTCATCTTCCAAGCCCTCTACCTCAAGCTCAACCAAACTGATTTGCCTTCCACTTTCTCCCTCGTAGATACCGTATTTTCCATCGCTCCAGCCGATGCCAAGATATTGACCATCGGGCTTCCAGGCGATGCTGGTGATGTCGTAGTCGTCATCAGTCCTCTTGACGACGTAGGCCAATTGTCCGGAGATGATTCGGAAGACGTGTATTTGAGGCTCATCTCCAACTTTGGTTACGATGGCGAGCAGGTCGTGCTGATGCGAATACGCCGTGAATGGGAATTTGACTGGGGTCTGGAGGCGCTTTGAGCCAAGAAGAATTTTGGAGTCTTCACTCGTTCGCATCTCATCATCACCGGATGAGTCGCTCGGGAGGGCCATAATGTCTCAGGCGGTCCATTCACAATTGGAGAGTGCTGAAAAGGAAGGCGTACGTGATCTTGAGCTCTACTAGCGCGTTCTTTGCGTGATGCACTCATCAAACTTCGTCTTCAATATTTGATTGCAATTTGGTTGTATCGCTGTCACGCGAAACCTCTTAGTGGCAAAGCGAAGGCATGTATTATGTCGCATACCTTATTATCGCATATTTACTAGTGGCCTTCCTCAGCACCCACGACAACGCTGACGAGAGCAAGCCGTCAGTTCGTATTACAGTTGGAACGCTTACGTATCACCTTTCTATACCATCACCGCGTTGGCCCTCCATATCAAGCATCAGCAGGTACTCATCTCCATCGCCCAGCTCACCAAACCTCCACTCCTTTCCCTCCCTTTTCATCTGTCTAGCAACCGCCTCGGGCTCCTCATGATCGACCCAGAATGCAGTCGAAGCCATTCTTCCATCACCATGCGTCCTCGCGCTCCGAACATAGCCAACCGTGCTCTCCTCCAAGATCCGCTCCTCATTCATCTTCCTCTGCATCTCCATATCCTCTTCCTTCCCAGTCGCCCTCATCAAAGCTCTCAACGCAGCAGGATGAGAGCTCAAGATCCCATACACACACTCCTCTCCTCCCTGCCGGACGACAGCCTGCAACATCTTCGTCGCAATGCCACGTCTCCTCCATTCCCGATGCACCACAAGCTGGGTGATCCAAATCACCCTTCTCCCCTTCCACATCCACCTTGCAGTGAAGACGTGCGCGATAGCAGCATCGGCATCGTTGGGATAAGCTCGCCATGAATCCGCAGCCTCACGCGGCTCGGGAATCACGGCGTGTAGGAGGAATTCCGGAGACATCCTGATTCGCTCGCCAGCGCGGGAGCGGCAGTGAGGGGATGATCTTGACCAGATGCCATAATGCTCGGAGAATAGCTGTGCTGCGCCTTGAATGATGGAGGGGTCGAGGTTTGATCCAGAGGTGTGGAGAATCGAGATATGCCTCGTGTGAGGTGGCGCCATACAATTTTGTCGGTGTTCAGTGACACTTTGCATGCTGAAGGCTTTTTGTGCGAGCCACGAGGCGGAGTTTGGGCCAAAGGCAGAATTGTGGAGCATCAGAAGATGCAGATAGCAAATTCATTGGTAACGAACAACTATTCTGTGAGCCTAGCTAATCGCTTACTGTCTGGCTTGAGAGGTCGAGCGTAAGTATTTATGGATCGAAAGTAATGGCACCGCAATACCTCTATAATCTGCCAATTTCCTTGACATGAGCCATATTGCTCATGAGTGACTGATGCCTGAGCACACCAGTCACTCATGCTCTTTCCAACGTAAATCTTTTGGCTTTCTTCCGATTTCGTCGCTCCCCAGATCTGCGAGTCTGATCCTTTTGTGGGTAATGCTGCACCGGACCGTTCGGTGACACGAAGCGACAACTCTGCCGCCGCTGGCCGAACTAGGTGTTTGGCGTGATTGACGGCATTGCGGGCTGATTGAGTGGATCAGATGCCTCGGGATCATGGAGATTCTTTCTCAAAGGCAGTGTCTTCGGATCGACGGTACTAACGACGATTGTCGGTTGGACGTCGTCATTGAAAGTCGTGGCGTTCTGGCGTTCATTGACCTTTTCCTAAGCGGTCCCGTTCGTGCCATTCGTTTGCGCCGTTTTCTCGGTTTCCCGCCGCTTTGCCTGCAGCCAAGTATCCACATTCTGGAACATGTCTCTCGTGTCGGCATTGACTATCGCGCTATCTGCAGCTTGAATGCCTGCATTGATCTAATACGATGTTAGCAAAATTGCATGCAGACGACAATTAAAGTAGCGGCCTACAGCGTCCCACATGTTCCACGCCTTTTCCAGATCACCCTTGATGTCAAGAGCATGGTTGAACCATTTCCGGATGTCAGAACGTCGGTCCGGGCTGTTGGATAGCTCATCGAGATGGCTCTTCACCACCAAAGCAAGACCAAGATCGGGTTCCCTCAGGAATGGAAGGGCTGCACCGACGTCCGTATAGTCTCCAGTGTCACGAGTCCGCACCACGCTCGCGCTCACCATGGTGTTCACCGCATGAGTCTCGGCAAGGTCGCGCAGAGTGTTCCGCACGGCAGCGGCAGACTGGTGGTAGGCGAGTAGGTGCCGTGAAAGTGGGCCAGTGTAACCAATTCGATCGTGTTTGAAGGATCCCAGAGAGGCGATACGGCTGACGAGAAGTGTGTTCGCTTTGTCTGCATCGTTGCCGCGCATAGGCGCGCCAGAATAAAGTGGGATGGGGAAGAGGTTCTTAGTGCTCAAGAGGTCGGTAGACAGGCGGAGGAGCTCAAAGGCCAAGAAGATAGCCTCTTCTGCTTCCTGAGGGGGACCTTTCTTTGCCAGCCAGTCGTCAGCTTTGGCCCTGTCAAACGCAGCTTTAAGCGCTTTGCCCCAGGCTGAGAGTGTATGATCTGAATTAATGTACCCGCGATCCTGCAAGAAGCGCCAAAGAGTGTTTGCAAGGAGCTCGTTTCTGGTTTTGAGCACGTTGCTTTCGTTCTCCTTCTTTCGTGTCACTGTCTTCTTCGCCCATACTTCATCCGAAAGCAGGGTAACTGCCCACTCTAGGGGTACCTTGGTGATGTCGAGATCTCTGCCAAGGCTGGCCTGTGCTATGAGACTGTCTTTCACATGCCAGCTCTCGGCGTCTTTTGTACACGTGTCCAACGGCATGCTGACGAGGTCAAGTGACTGCTTATCACCTTCATTGTACCAACACACCAGGTCCACATCCTTTTTGAGATAGTATCTGTGCAGCTTGTGGGAAAAGATGGCCAGAATTCGGGTCTTCATCGGCTTGAGCTTGTTGTGCACCAGATCCCTGTATGTGGGTGAGTTACCGCCGTCGAGCGGTGGTAACTCCAAGATCTCACTTCGAGCTCTCCAGTTTAGCACACGAGGGCCGATAAGCCCATGCTGCTGATACGCAAGAATTTCCTATGACTCGTCAGCAGATCTTCCGGAGAACACACGAGAAGGGCTCACCACTTACATCTGGCAAACGCTGAGACACCAACTCGTGAATATCATTGTAAGACGAGTCAAAATTTTGCTGCTCAAACTTTCCATCGGCGAATGTTACAACCATGTGTTTCGCTGCAATCTTGGCCTTCATGTACAGGGTTTTGTATTCTTCGTCCTTGGCCTGCAAACAAGCAGTGTAGCCGTCCATGCCCGCTCGGCTGAGAACAACCTTAGCCTGAGCAATCTTGGAGGCCGGAGTGTCGTTGTCGATCTCGGGTATGGGAGCAAGCAGGGAGGAGCCTGAAAGCAGCATAAGGTCGACGAATTGCGAATGAGTAAGCATGAGTTTAGCCAGCATCTCGTCACGGTCGACGAAAGTGACGCGTTCATCATCCCATTCGAAACTTGTGATAACTTTGTCAGCACCAAAGACAAGACATGAGGCAGAGCCGGCCACACAGGAAAGGGTCTCCTCGTTGTCGAACTGGACGAGCTGGGCCGCGGCACTGAACGGTGCTGTCTGAGCATGGATTTTCTTTTCGCGCAAGTAGTACCGGAAATATCGCAGAATGTGCGATGTTCGGTACGTGCCTGCATCGGTCAGTCAAGCACTGAGTTTCTGGATCTGCCCACCTACAGATCTTTCCAAACTTCGCAACTGCTTCATCCCCTTTGCCCTGGTCATAGACATCCCACGCTGATTCCAGCACCTTGACTGCCTTCTGACTCTCCTTCAGAAGCGTCTTGCGATCTCTGGGTGCGGTCTCGATGCCATTAAAAATAAAGACAGGCTCGATCTTCGCTTGCTCCAGCCGATGAAGTTCAGCATCAATATGCTGGGTCAGCGCAAAGGGAAAGCCGCCGAGCGCTGGCAGCAAAGGCTCGCGCGTGTTTGTGTTTGATAGGAGAGTGTTGATGAAGTCTTCGGCATCGAAGCCTATCCGAGCGCCGTCGAACTCGGCTAGGCTGGCTTTCTGTGTGAGACCCTCGGATTTCAACCATTCTCGAAAGTCGTTAGACGCCATTGGGAATCAGCACCTTGGGGCTCTGTTCCGTGGCTGGGTCAGTGGTTGTTGTAGATATGGTCCTTTGCGTAGATGTCTGAACGGGGGATCTGGCTGGCAAGGTGGAAGGCCTGGGCGGGAAGCAAGTAAGGTGCGTGGGACTGATGAGGTGCAGCACGGGCCCGGGGAAGCCTGCAGGTACCACCTGTCGCTCGGCGCCAGCCGTTGGTCTGTGCCATCCTCGCTGGAGGGGAGTGGCGAACATTTTTGACATGGTACGTTCAGACAATGCCAAATGCTTCATTGGTGTATCTCTACTGAAATTATTCGCTACCACATCAACGCCATCCAAATGCAGTCATGCCATCCTGAGTTCATTGCACCTTCCTAATCTTACAACTCCAGCCACTCTCTTGACTGAGAAGGGGCAGCGATGCACCCAAACACCAGCCCAGCTCATTGCCCTTGATCTTCTTTGCGATCTTGACCTCTCGGTCGATCGGCATCTCGTACCCAGTATGTAACAATGCCAGCATGAAATTCAAGTCCAAGCAAGACTCAGGGCGATCGTTCAGCTCCTCCAGCGCACCTGGCACTGCTTTGAATACGTTCCATGCATCTCCGCCCTGGCATACACGCGCGGTGAGATCCTTGAGCTCACGAAGGGTGAATGATTCCGGCATGCCTAGTGGCTGCGTGCGGTCGTAGAAATAGGAGAACAGGTAGACGTCTTCGCGGGCGAAGGTCTTCTCGAGACTTGGCTGGTGGACTCCGTTGAACGCGCATGGAGCAAGTTTGCATTCGGCCTCCTTTTGCAGCGTCTTCTCAGCAAGCGCTCGGCATTGTGCCGGGGTTCCAGTTTGTGGGCCGGTCATATTGACTGTGATAGACGCGCCGAGGGGGTGTCCTGCGCTCAAAGGCACCTTCACCTCCTTGCTCATACCCACGTTGAAGCAAGGATTGACGATTGGCTCCCTCGCCCATCTCGTGCTGTCTTTGTTGGTATCGTAGAGTCCTTCCACGACAACTCGGTGTAGATTGTCTCGTGCTTCCATGAGTCCATAGCCAAGGTAGGAGTGTTGGTAAAGCGTGAAATCGCGGCCACCGAACGAAAGCTGGTACTTGTGGTCGCCTTCCGCCAGCTGCTCAGGCATGCCTCCATGCTCAGCGGCCTTGAACGTTGGCTCAAACACGATTTGCGTGCTGCCACCACCTAGATCAAATACGGCAGCAGTAGGTGTCTTATCTGGCCCACCAATCTTGCCGAGCAGATAGTTGGTAGTGATCCAAGCGTAGACACCCTCGTCCTTGCCATCCATGACTTCCACACCACCCTTCTCTTCGCTGACGACCGGGAATGGGTACACGGTCTCCAGTCGATGTCTGACAGCTGCGAGAATAGCATCGCTCATTTCAGGGCCTAGCTTTCGCAGACCCGCAGTAGCCTTCACTGCTACTGGTGTGCAGCCCTTCAGTTTATCGGGGACACTCTGTACTGCCACGTCCATCAGAACATCCAAGCTCTTTGCTGCGCCCTCGGCATCGCTCTTGTAACTGCTCAACCCACTTCCTCCCTCCTTCTTCTCAGTCATTTTGAACACTTCATCCTCCAATTCTGGCGTGGGGCCACAATTGTTGAATCGGTAGACATGTATCCGGCTTCCCGTACTCCCCGCATCAATCATAAGCGCATACTGGATCAAAGGCTTGTCTTTCGAATAACTCCTCGTGCATCTCGTCGTCGCTACCGAAGGATCGTTCGCCACATCGCCGCCCGAGAACCTGCCTGGTGCCCCACTGCCGGCGCTATAGCTGCCGCCTGTGATGTAGTAGAGCACGGCAAGCACGAAAAAAATCAGACAGCCGGTCTTGATGTACCGCGTTCTCGTGCCTGGATTCATCCACGCGGCTTGTACTTTTTCGTTCGCGGACATTGATTCAGCCGACTTGCTGGTGTGATTGCCGTAGCGAGCAGGTTTCTCGAAAGTATCGCTGCGACCCTTTTCGCGGACCGTCAGAGAGGAGGATCGTCGGCGAGGGTTTGAGAAAGTCGACGAGAGATTGGACCAGAGATTTGGTCGGTTGGTCAACGTCATGAAGGGTTCACTCTAGAACATGACTCGGGAGAACATGGACCGTAGGGTGTCTCGTAAAAGGAGAGACTCCGAGGAGGAATAGATATGATCTTATGCAGACGGCGAGCAACCGCAACAACCTTAACTGCCTCCTGCCCCTGTTGATTGACCAGACCCCTAAAGCTGAGATCTATTCTGGCCTGAGGCTCGCAAAAGTACGCCCTGCTATCAGCCCTTCGGGACGCGTCCAGTGTCCACCATCGAATCTTCGTACTGACACAGACCAAAGAGTTTCGTCCATCTGCTTGCTATGTCTCTCCAGGCTACCATCATTCTATTATCGGTCTACCATCTTATCGTGTCTATCTGATAACTGTACCATGCAGGCACTCCGCACGAATCCCTATTTCTGGACTACAGCAGGCTTGCCACTTCCCGTGCGAGGGCTTCGCAAGTCTTGATCTTCCTGAGTGTGTGTTTAGCGTCCATTGCTCTGCACAGGTCCACCAGCTCTCCTCCCTGATCAGAACAGTACAGCAAATAGCCGAATGCAGTCAAAGCTGCCTTCACAGCATCTTGGTTCTCTTCGTAACTCAGCGTTTCGAGCAGGCTTGCGGCAAGCTCGACTTGTTCACCCTCACCCAGTGCGTCCTGTCCCTGCTCGTTCCGAATGCGATAATTCGCAACCGTCAAATTGAAAGCCAAGGAGGCGGCAGCGACTCTTGTGGTCGCATGTGAGGCATCGACCAGGGACGAGGCAATAAGCTCGATGACTGTGGATAAGGAATTGTCGTCGCTAGCCATGAGCTCCTTGACATAGAGCGGTGAAGCAAAGACGTTGCAAGCGAGATGTAATGTCACTAGGCGTAGGTTGTGTGGGCAATCTTTCAGTTGTATCGTTTCTTGGAGAAGAACGGGCAGAGTTTTCGGTTCCTGCTCTTCAGCGAAATACCCGCTGACCCTTGGGTCAATCATCGCACAGCGGAGGAGATCGACAGCCGCGAATCGAACTTCAGCTGGCAGTTCAAGGATGGATCTGGAGACATTGCGGAGGTCGGGGAGCGTTGCGAGCTTGGGATCTTCAGCTCGCTTCTCAATGAACAGCTTGAGCGACGTAAAATCATGCTGCTTTGCTGCGTCACCAAGCTTCGCCATAAGCTTGTCCAGCGGCGGTACTTTCGCGAAGGTGACAGCCCTGTTGGATCCATGCTCCAGTGTAGGCACTTTCAACTTCAAATGAGGATGTGATGCCAGTGCCGAGGTACCTTCGCCGTGTGAAGTGCTCGTTCCATTCGTGCCTCCAGCCGTGTTCCCTTGCGGCACCTCTGCTTGAGTGACAGATCGCATGCTAGCCTCGATCTGGGGTCGAAGCATCTGTCCAAATGGTGTCTCAAGTACTCTTTCGGGCAGGCTCGTGATATGCTCTGGAATACCTTTACCAAGAAGAAACATAGCAAAGTCGTTGGTGAAGTTGTTGCAGTTGTGTTTGAACAGATTGTAGCTCTCCGGTGTGTAGATTTCTTTCAAGCTGTCAAGGTACTCTAGAATGGTTTCGAGTGGCAGTTGCGATGTACCAAGATTGATTACTTCCATTGGCTGACCGTGGTGCGTTGATCCAGGATGGCAAGTCTGTACACCAGCGCCAAAGAAGTACTCGATGCCACCGAATACTAGAGAGGTATGGTAGACGGCGGCAATCTCAAACCCGAGCAATCGCCTGGACATGGTTCTTGCCAAGCCCCGTGTGAGATCGTAGACATATAATTCTATCTCCATTATTGTCGCATGAAACCTGTTCGGTCGGCTTGATGAGAAAACCGAGATCAGACGAGAAGAAAATGGACATCGATTTGCTAAAGACATAGTGCAACCAGGCTGCGGCGATGACGAGGCCGAACCGGCTTCGGGTTCGGGATCCGCCTGCCCTGGACTCCCTACTATGAATCTGGGTGTCCATTTCCTACGATAATCTGGATTTGATGTAAGACTCCCTGAAGTCTTCACCGATCATTCTAGTAGTACAGTACCGTTGCTCCGAACACACTTGAATCTACACCTTGTCTTCCAATTACTACTATCAGTCTAACTACAAACTTCAACTACATATGAGATTTTCCATATTCTTGAAGCTTGAAATGTTATAAACGCCTATGGAGACTACGGATAACACATTCCAACAGACTTGCTATAGAGTATTCAGCTATAACACGAGCAACGTGCCGAAACTTGGACTTTGGGGATACGGAGACGATTTATCTCGTGCTCGCGACGCTCACAGGACGTGGTCAAGGCCGTGGCGCAAGGCTTGGGCGGTCGGCAACACCTTTATCTACCGAGCCTTGATCCTGCCCTTCTATCATTCTATCTTTGGTTTCGTGGTGGTGGCTAGCAGACCTAATATCATAGATACCGTCAAATTAGGGTTGGAGGAGGCTTTATAGGCTGACCGGCAACAAAATGCGATAATGTCTCCATTCTCAGACTTGGTGATCACAAGGCCTGCGTTCCACTCACAGCACGTTTTCATTCTTTGTTTCAGGTCAGTCGTGCTATTGAAATGTTGCTTCAATCTAATACATCAGTAGGTGTTATTCAATCTCCATTATGCCGTGGTAGATACAGCGGGCGCGGCCCTCATTAGGTCAGAATCCTGCCTGTTCTTTCTCGGATACTGGATACCTCTCCTGAGCCTAGCCCAGTCTTCTTGGACCACGGGCTCATACTTGGCCGGATGATCCTCGTCCACGCATACTGGCAAGCATTCAATCAGAGTATCCGGATCCGTAACGATGAAGTATGGGATCGAATATCTCGCTCGCGTCGTACGATTGGGACCCTCGTAGCGATCGGACATAGGTGGCTGTCTCACTCTATGTAGACTCGATTTGAGCAGGTCTGGTAAATTTACCGACAAATAACGTCAGCGAAGCACGCGTGATATCCTGGTAGAAGACAGAGAAGCAGTTAACTCACCATTACTCCACCTCATCAACATATCCCCAATGTTCATCACACAAGCTCCTTCGATCGGCGTCACAGGCACAAATGTGCCCAGTTTTTTCGGATGCTCCACTTCGAGCCCGCCACACTCATCTTGGAAAAGCATCGTGATACTCCCCCAGTCCGTGTGTGCAGGGTTTCGCGCAGTCCGACCACTCTCCAGCTCCTCCGCCGGTACAGGCGGATAATGCAGGAGGCGCAATTGATTGTATCGTCCCGAATGAAAGGAGGGCAAGTAATTTTCATCGAGCCCGAGACCCAGGGATACGCAGCTGAGGATCTCAAGCGACACTTTGTGGCATTCCCAGTAAAATTCGGTCGTGAGCTGCCTGAATCCAGGAAGTGACGACTCTGGGAGCCAGACATTGGGCTGAAGCTCGTTGTCATCAGCTCCCACTTCAAAGGACTCCTTGGCATCGACAGCGCGTTCTTTACGCTGACGTTCCCCGACCTCTTGGTCATTACCGAGGTAGTCCGTTACCAGCTCAAGACCTGTAGGACTTACTTTTGTTAGAAGCTCTCGCGCCGTTACTCTTGGACACATATGACTCGCCTGGCCAGGAATATCCACGATGCACATCAGGTCCATCAGGGTGAGGCGCCTTCATCTTCTCTTCCTCTGGCAAGTCGAACAAAGCCTTAGAGATTGCGAAAGTCTTGTCAAGGCTCTTCTGTCGAACTCCATGATTGATGATGTAGACGAATCCAAATTCCTTGCCGGCTTTTATAAGTTGAGTCGCCACGTTCTTACGGGACTCGGGACTGGAGTTGTACCACTGAGAGAAATCGACAACTGGAATGGATGTATCTGATATTGTTGTCGGAGGATCGCCTAGAGAACCCATCCTGGTCTGAGACCGATCGTTGCGTGGTTCGGCAAATGAGGTTGCTCTATTGAGAGATGCGATGCGATAGGTAGATGACAGCTCGGTAATGGGTTTATGTTGTGAAATTCCAAGAACGTGTAGCTGATATCGGTACACGTAGGCAGCAAGGGCGCGGAAGGTTGGTCCTTCGGGAGGTCAGCCGCCAGTACTTCTGCCCTGGCCGACTCTTCGATAAGGCAGAGCTTATAGTAGAGCTTCCCTAAGATCCCTGCATGCTAGATTGCTCGATTGATACCGCAGAGCTTGTTAGTGATTGCGGACGGTGATTCTCACGTCGAGACAAGCTTGTCTCTGGTCGGCTTGGAAACAACGACAAACAGGGATCGAGTGGACTTTGTGTTCTACTTAGTCTTTATGCATCCTTACATCAGCCTGAGCAATAGGGAATACTACTCAGCCTTGCAGTCAAGGTCAGCGGGACGCAATACGACCGTGTTGCTCCTCTGCAGTGGGCGCATTGCTCCAGCATGGTACAATCTTGTGTGGGGCCTGCAGTCAATAATTGCCGATCTTATAGTTGCTGCTCTTGGAAACGACCAGGGAGGCGATGAGATGGAGATAGGCCAAACAGGGCTGAGATGCCCTGAGCAATGAACGTCGCGAGATTGCCTTATCAAAGAGACTGAGACCATTTCTAATGTCGACAGCTATTACACGCCTGCACAACCAGCAACACAGTGCAGACATCAGCAAACATGGTCTCTTCAGAAACCAGACTCCGTATTAAATACTGGTCAAAGCGTCTCGAATGCCCAGTCGACGAGAATGCCGAATATCATAACACATACTGGTGTAACCGAGATCTGATTCCCATTCCTGAGGATAGACGAACCTGGACGTGGCAGGGCTACTTTGGATATTGGGTCATCTGTGGAGTCAACACAACAGCATGGGCGTCGGCGTCGTCGCTTCACGCTTTGGGTCTTTCAGTCCAGCAAGCAATGGGCGTTATGGTTGGGGTTGCGATCATCAGCGCGATCATTGCAGTGCTCGCGGGATGGCCAGGCAAGGCTCCAATGCTCATCGCTCGGGGAAGAGACTGACTTGCGCAGGATCCCATCAGTACATCGGCTTCACCGTGGCTTCGCGCGCATCCTGGGGTATGCGGGGAGGATTCTGGCCTGTGCTGAATCGGATTGTGACGGCGATCGTTTGGAATGGTATTCAGCTCTACTGGGGCGGCCAAGCAGTCAAAATTATGCTGGGAGGGATCATCGGCGAGAGCTGGGTGAACTTGCGAAACACGCTCCCAGCTTCAGCTAACGTGGACACCGCGAGCCTCATAGCATTCTTCATCTTTCTCGTCATCTTTCTGCCCATCCTAATGATTCCACCGGAGAAGCTGCAGTGGCCCTTAAGAGTACGCCAGTCTGAAATCACTCGTGAGGAAGCGCTGACGTTGGGCAAAGGTCACTTTCGTCATGATGCTCGCCAACATGTAGGATATCCTGATTTCGGACTCTGCGTGTTGCGTCTGTCACGTGCTAACATGAAATTCTTGCTTCCAGGTTCGGTATGCTTGCGTGGTCGGTATCGACCGCGGGCACCGGTCGACTCATGCATATGCCAGCCACTGTCAAAGGCTCCCGACTTTCGTGGGCTTCCATTTATGCTCTGCAGAGTATCATTGGAGCCCAAGCATCTGGATGTCTGGGCCAAAGCGACTGGACGCGATACGCTAAAACGCACAACGCCGCACTACTCGGCCAGCTCGTGGCGGCTCCGATCTTGATCTGCGTGACAGCTGTGTGCGGACTCTTAATCACCTCGGCGACTAATGACATGTAAGCATAATAACGGGCGAAAGGCATCTGAACACAGCTGCCGTTAGCCGATGGCTGTGCACACCACGTCCTACGCGGCAGTCAAGTCTCAGATGCCGCATGCCGCCCTCGGATTGACTTGAGAGAACTACCCACTGACCGTCACATTCTCCGCTCTAGGTATGGAGTGGCGACTTGGAATCCGTTTGAGCTCCTTCTTTTAATCCAGCAGCGCTCCTTGAGCCCTGCCGCTCGCGCCGGGACTTTTTTTGCAGGTAAGCACGTCGTCGAAATGACCCGCGCTGTGGTTGTCGAAGTCCCTGACAAAGTACTAGGCCTGGGCCTCTTTCTGGACCAACTGGCACTCTGTGTCATTCTGAATTGCGTCTCGGGAGGAATGGATATTGCTGCTCTGTGCCCCAAGTGGATGAATATCCGCCGCGGCGGATATCTCATGTCTGTAATTTCTGTACGTATTCCACCGCATGTGTGTCGGCCCAGTGCTGATGTGTGCAGGTCGCGATCGTGCCGTGGAACTATGTGACCAAGCCGACGACCTTCATCACCGTGCTCAGCGGGTGGTCGGTGTTCCTATCGCCAATGACGGGCATAGTGATAGCGGACTATTTCTTGGTGCGCAATCGCGACTACCATCTCGGCGATTTGTACAGCGGCAACGATTCCAGTGCTTATTGGTATACGGCGGGCTTCAACTGGCGCGGTGTGCTTGCATGGGTGATTGGCATCTTTCCAACACTGCCCGGCTTTGTGCGAGCTGTCAAGGAGACAAGGGACGACACGACCGCGTGGGATCATCTGTATGACATGACCTACTTCTACGGCTTCTGCAGCGCTTGCGTGGTGCATGCCGGTCTGCATTACCTTTTTCCTGGCCCACGGCAGACCGGCCATTCCGACTTTGTATTACAGGAGCGGGCGGAGATGGTGCATGGCGGAGGAGATAGCCCGGGTCCGGAATGGGAGAGCCAGGAGACGAAGGCGGACAAGCTCGATGTATGTTAGTGTTGCTGGCGTGGTGTATAGTGGTGACAGCAAGCAATATGAATCCATCATGTCGTCGACGTTCTGACCATGATTGTGTCTTGCGGAATGGACGCGGGGGAATAGGCGGGACAGTGCCAAGAATTCGCGAGGAACCACTTTCACAGGCGCATCTGGTACCTGCAGCTACCGCCCGCCCGCGTTTCTCACACATTTTCCGAGATGGCTTACTGCATCACGACGCCGCGGTCATGTACCGTTGCTGATCACGCGCAATGGTCAACAAACCACACGCGCCGCGAAATGCCAGTAAGGCGAGCAAGAAGCCCGCGCCGACGCCGTGGAATGGCGAAGACAGCAGCTTCATCGTATTTGGCCACGATAATGACACATCCAAGAAGGGCAAGAAGCCTACAGCAGGCAACGCGACGACGTCTAGCAATGGTAAGGCCAGCGTGGCAGCAGCAGCAGCAGCAAATGGCGCGCCGGCAGAGGCGGAACAGAAAAAGCCAGACACTCGAACACTGATCGGAGGCGCCTCGTGGACTGGAAAACTGCCGCAGACCATGTTCAATGAGCACTGCCAGAAGCAGAAGTGGGAGAAGCCAGAGTATACCATACGCGGTAATGCAAAGATCGGCTTCACGGGAGGCGTCGTCATCAAGCAGAAGAGTCCCAAGACCCAAGAGATAACAATTCTGCCGCCCATTGTCCCCCCGAGCGACTACCTGAAGGAGCGAGGTACTCAAGATAGCGCTGTCGAGGCTCGGCATTTTGCTGCCGCCTATGCACTGTTCCGAGTCTGCAACATGAAGAACATTCATATGATGCTTCCTCCCACCTATCGCGACTTGTGGAAAGGCGATTTCCAGGACTTGAAGAGTGCCGCCATCGCCCAGGGCCAAGGCTATCTCTACGAAGCCGACCCGTTCTTAGCCAAAAAGCACCACGATGAGGCCATAGTGGCGAAAGAGAAAGCCAGAGCAGACAAGGTCAAGCAGCAAGCCGAGGATAAGAAGCTAGAGGTGGTCAGCCTCGATGGGCAGGTGCAAAGCAAGCATGTTCTGAAGGGCTGGATGCGTGTGCCCAAGGTCGAGATGGGTGTGAAGACACGTCGAGAGGTTGAGAGACAGATCCGACAAGGCGGAGCCTGGAATTTGCACGGTATACGGATGACAGCGGGAGAGCGCGAAGCCGTTGCAGACGACCTCTCTCGTATTGGCTTCCGCAGGAGTCATGTCGAGGAAGCAGCGGTCGTTTGCAAGGACCGCGAAGAGTGCTTGGAATGGCTGCTCATACACGTTCCAGAAGACGATCTGCCCAAATGGTGTCTACCGGACAACTACCTTGCAGGAGTCAGCATGGCAAGTGGCGACCTGAAGAGGGAGGGCCAGATCAAACGACTTGCTGCAGCAGGTTACTCGCCGGAGCTCTGCGCTGATGTCCTTGCTTCGTACAAAGGCGATGAATCTCGTGCCGCAGAAGCACTTCAGGCTCGCCTCTTAGGCCAGGAAGTGGCCTTCACTCCCAATGAAGACGCTAACCTCGACATGTGGGATGAAGAGCTGGCAACCTCCGAAGCAATCTTTGGCGAGAGATTCACTAACCACGACAGGATATGCACTGTCGTGCTTGAATTACAGACGCCTTCGAAGAAGCCAATTGTCCTTCGAGCACGACCACCCAGCCACGGCTACCCAGATGCGCTACCTGTTCTTGCCGTAGAAGCTGAAATGCCTGCTTATGTGCGCTTGAGCGTCCTAAAGCAAATGCTCCTTACCGCGCAAAACCACTTTCTTGGCGTGCAAATGCTATTTAACCTCGTGGACTGGCTCGAACAGCATATCCCGACCATCACAGAACATCCAGGAAAACTCAGTGAGGTAGCCAGTGTAACGGCGAATTCGACGGTTGAAGCCGCGAGACCTGCCACGAAGAGACCTCGAAGACAACCAATGCCTATCTCATGGAAACCAGATACCGTTCCAAGCCAGAGGATACACGACGAATGGTCCGAACGGCAGTCGTCCGTTGAACAGCAGAAAATGCTCCGAGCAAGGCAAAACCTTCCAGCTTGGAGACTACAGGACACTATTGTGACATGCGTCACGGAGAACCAGGTCACCATCATCTCTGGTGAGACAGGTTCGGGGAAATCAACGCAGTCGGTACAATTCATCCTTGATGACCTAATCAAACGTTGCTTTGGAGCACAGGCGAATATAATTTGCACCCAGCCTCGACGTATATCTGCTCTTGGACTCGCTGATCGTGTAGCCGATGAGCGCTGTGGTAAAGTAGGAGAGGAGATTGGATACGCCATTCGTGGCGAGTCAAGACAGACACATGGCGTGACGAAGATTACATTCGTCACCACCGGCGTCCTTTTGCGGCGTTTACAAACGTCTGGTGGCAGTACCGACGATGTGGTTCGTAGCTTGGCCGACGTGAGCCATGTCGTTATTGATGAGGTTCATGAGCGAAGTCTGGACACCGACTTTCTTCTTGTTCTGCTGAGGGATGTGCTCAAGAAGCGCAAAGACCTCAAACTTGTGCTTATGAGTGCCACGCTTGATGCGCAGACTTTCGAAGATTACTTCAGCTCCTCATCGAGCGTTGGGAAAGTTGAGATTGAAGGACGGACGCATCCCGTGCACGACATATATCTCGATGAGATCGTGCGCGTAACCGGCTTTGGCACGATGGTTGCGGAGGAGGATGTGATGCCCGATTTCTCCATGGACGACCGAACATCGAGCGGCTCGGGTTACAATACGCCTAGAGCTGAGGTGCCAAGCATCGGAAGCGCCCTACGTGCTGTGGGAATGAGAATCAATTACGACCTCATTGCGCGGACTGTGGAATACATCGACCGCAAGCTGGGCAGCGCAGATGGCGGCATTCTCATTTTCCTGCCTGGTGTCGCCGAAATCGATCAAACCCTTCGCGCTCTTCGAAGCGTCCCCAATCTTCATGCTCTTCCGCTTCATGCTTCTCTGCAGAGCTCTGAGCAGCGTCGGGTGTTTCCGAGGGCGCCAGGTAGACTCCGGAAAGTCATTGCTGCCACAAATGTCGCCGAGACGTCCATCACCATCGAGGACATTGTCGCAGTCATCGATACTGGCCGCGTGAAAGAGACCAGTTTCGACCCTGCTAATAACATGGTCAAACTTGCCGAAGTCTGGGCTTCACGTGCGGCGTGCAAGCAACGTCGTGGTCGTGCAGGACGCGTGAGAGCCGGCGAGTGCTACAAGCTATACACTAGATCTGCAGAAGCGAAGATGGCAGAGCGGCCAGATCCAGAGATCAGAAGAGTTCCACTGGAGCAGCTGTGCCTGTCTGTGAGAGCGATGGGTGTCTCTGATGTGCCTGCCTTCCTTGCTTCGGCACTAACGCCACCAGAAAGCCTGTCAGTTGAAGGCGCCTTGAAGCTGCTCGTACGAATGGGTGCACTTGACAGCAGTGACCTGACCGCGCTTGGTCGGCACCTCTCAATGATTCCCGCAGACCTCAGGTGCGGTAAGCTCATGGTCTTTGGCGCCGCATTCGGCTGTCTCGAGGCCTGCGTCACAATTGCGGCAATATTGACTGTTAAAAGCCCGTTTGTCAGCCCAAAGGACAAGCGAGAAGAGTCAAAAAGCGCTCGAGGCGCCTTTGGTAATGGTCAGGGAGATCTGATCTGTGACCTCACAGCATATGAGGACTGGTCTTCGCGACGCTCCGCAGGCGAGCCAACATCATCGCTCCGCCGCTGGTGCGATGAGAACTTCCTGAACCACCAAACGCTGCTCGACATATTCACAAATCGAACACAATATCTTTCTTCGCTCCAAGAAACTGGCTTCCTGCCTTCCAATTACCGCGGCGCTAGCGGAGCGGGTCAAGCTTACAATCGGCATAATAGCTCTCAAGTTCTGCTACGTGCACTCATAGCCGGAGCGTTCCAGCCCCAGGTCGCACGAATCGAGTTCCCAGATAAGAAGTATGCCGCTTCATCTTCTGGGGCCGTGGAACTTGACCCTGAAGCACGAACCCTGAAATATTTCACTGATGAGAACGGCCGTGTCTTCGTCCATCCATCGTCAACGTTGTTCGATGCTCAAAGCTTTCCTGGTAATAGCGTTTACATGTCATACTTCACCAAGATGGCCACCAGCAAAGTGTTCATCAGGGATCTCACACCATTCAACGTATATGCTCTATTGATGTTCGGCGGCAGGATCGAAATTGATCCACAAGGTCGTGGTCTACTTGTTGACAATTGGGTCAGGCTCCGAGGATGGGCGCGAATTGGCGTACTTGTCAGTAGGATGAGAATGATGCTTGACGAGCTTCTCGAAAAGAAATTGGACGACCCAGGCTTGGAAATGAGCGAGCACGAGGTCGTCAAGGTCGTGAGGAAGATGATTGAGCTGGATGGACTGGATCAATGAAAGCGGTGCATTACGACCTCCGATCTCGACCTTGCAAATGCTTGCTGTAGCATTTGAAGCAGGTGCCATTGTCCACGTCAAGGCAGACGCAGCGCGCCATTCCGATGACATATTCCCACAGTGCCGCGAGACACGATAGGGCCTTGATGGAGGCCAGTCGCCAACACTCGCTACGAAGGATGACCGTGATTGCACGACTCGGCTGTGGGATGTCAGCTCTTGTCCTCGGCATGCTAAGTGCTCAACTCTACGCCTGCAAAGTGTCCACGATGTTACAGCACTCGAGACTACGAACTGTTCAGGCTTTAGGTTATCTGGTAAGCGTGCAAGATGAGCAGTACATCAGGTTTCTCGATCGCGCTGGATGGCGCCAAGTAATGGTCTGCTCGGGCGCTCGGGCGTAGATCGTGCATCCGGAAGCCAAAGCGGGGAGTGGCACCGCACGCTTTCCGAGGTCTGCGTGCTCTGGGTACTGCATTTCGATAAATCTCTATAAATGCTTTCAAGGTAAGCTAGAGCTCTGTAACATCACAGGATACAAAGAACATAGTTTTGAATGTCAGCACGACTGCATTGACACTGCCAGTCATGACTGCTGCAACGAGTGTCGAAGGCGGCCAACGCATATACCATCATCCAGCCCAACGACATGTAGACCTCCCGGCAATGGACTTGTTGACTTTGCTCTTTGGTTCGAAAGTTCTCTCTGAGGCTGCTGGCTTTGACTGATGTTGACGCAGAGTCCGAGCAGAGTCTCGCAGTGGATGATACCGTTCTTCATCTTGAAGCTAATGATCCAGAAAATAATTTAACGAAAGCTGCACTTCATACGCTGGTTCAGAATATCGCTCATGGACTTCGACATAAGTTTGGCATAGGAACGAATGGCCCTAACATAGACACAATCACCGTCATCTCCTATGGCCAACTACTTGTCCCGGCTCTGCTTTTTGGCATTATTGCCGCAGGCGGTGTCTACTCCGCCGCGAGTCCGTCTTCCACAGTGGCCGAACTAGCACGACAAGTCAAAATTGGTAAATCGAATGTCATCGTTTGCGGAGCTGAACATAAAGATGTTGCCACGGAAGCAGCAAAAGAGTGTGGACTCCCTCTCCGCAATGTCCTGCTTCTTGACTCTACGAAAGGTTCTTGGAAGCTGGCATCACTCGAAGGTGGAGAGTCCGCAATTTCAAAATCGGAGCTCAAATGGCTGCAAATTCGCGATCCTCAAGCGCTAAAAGACAGTCTCATTGTCATTCTCTGGTCATCTGGGACAACAGGTCTGCCAAAAGGCGTCATGCTGAGCCACACAAATCTCGTTGCTGAAACATATCTCACGGCGCTTTCCGGCCGCGAATGGGCGATTCGTGAAACTGAAGCCGGAAGACCTCCCGAGCCCAAGCAATACCGGACTCTTGCTCATCTTCCCATTTCACACATCGCCGGCCTATTTGGATACCTCATCGCCCCTATGTATTCCGGAGGTGAGGTTGTCTGGATGAGGAGGTACCAGTGGGATGATCTGTTGAAAAACTTGAAGCGCTACACCATCACGGCTTTCTACACTGTTCCTTCGATATGGTTGCGAATAAGCAAAAGCAACGAGGTTGGACCCGAACATCTGGGCAGCCTGGAAGGAGCAAGCACCGGTGCGGCACCCATGGACTCGAAATTACAGAAAGCGAGCAATGCTCGTATTGGTGACGGGAAGTCAACCTTCGTCGGTCAGACTTGGGGTCTTTCCGAAACCACAGGGGCGGTCACAGCTATGCCTAAAGGCGAGAGTGATGATACAGGTTGCATTGGATACATCCTACCGACAGTGGAACTTCGCATGGTCGATGAGGATTTCCGAGACGTCGAGCCCGGACAAGAAGGTGAATTGCTCGTTCGAAGTCCGCTCGTCACGAACGGCTATTTCAACAACCTCAAAGCCACGCAAGAAGCGTTCCACGAGGGATGGTTCTGTACAGGCGACATCGCCGTCATGCGAGACGGGAAATTCTACGTGGTTGATCGGAAGAAAGAACTTTTGAAATACAAGGGTCTTCAAGTCGCTCCAGCTGAGATTGAGAATCTGCTCTTCACGCATCCGAGAGTGAGGGAGGCGGCTGTAGTTGGGGTTCCTGCACCCGAGGATCCCGGCACAGACTGGCCGCGGGCGTATGTAGTTTTGGAGGAGAAGGCCGCCGTGACGGAGGAGGAGATCAAGGACTTTGTGAAAGCGAGATTGGCGCCGTACAAGCAATTGAGAGGTGGCGTTGTATTTGTGGACGAGATCCCGAAGAATGCCATTGGGAAGTTCTTGCGAAGGGAGTTGAGGGAGAGGGCGAAGAGGGAGATCGGTAGGCAGGGTGCAAAATTGTGAGGTGGAGAAAACTGACGGTGAGCCTTAC
Source organism: Pseudocercospora vitis (assembly GCA_026120125.1). NCBI lineage: Eukaryota > Fungi > Ascomycota > Dothideomycetes > Mycosphaerellales > Mycosphaerellaceae > Pseudocercospora > Pseudocercospora vitis. The sequence goes on from JALRML010000045.1 coordinate 51,221, forward strand.
ATGTGTCTGGCGGTTTTCTCCATACTGACAGTCTTTTGCCTTACTAAGCCATGGTGCGAGACATGTCATACAGCGTGGAGAGGACTATTCATACGACCAACCTCCTCTTCATCTGCGAACCAAGCTTACTTGCGACTCTCAAGTGCTTGCTACTCGCCTTTCAGTACCAGAATGGGACCATCATTTCCACTGATCCGTTTCTAGAAGCAAATTACCGTCAACTACAATACCATTTATATGAATAAAGAGCCATAGATATGCATACGATCGTGACTGGCGGATATAAGGCTGAAACTAGCGAACCTCTCGGATGCGTTGTGGTCCATCTGTCTCTGGTTATTGTCATGATCACCTGGCCGGCAATTCAAACCCACCGCAATCGATGCAGAGAAATTCTTTCCTCCGCCTACTCGTTTAACGTACATGCCAACGAAGCCGTTTGTTGCCTACGGCCGGCTTTCGGGTCGATGTCGAGAAGCCTTAGGCGAGGACAGCCATGGACTCGTCCCAACACCTTCGACAAGGCGAGTCCGTCACAATTCTGGGCTTCGAGTATTAGCGCTGATAGACGAGCGCTTTAGTTACCATTTCGCATTGCAGATGCTAAGCGGCTTGATCATCCTGACTTGGAGTTGCATGTGATGGTGGCCAGCTTCACATAGAGACGGAACTTTGCTCAACGTGAATCTCTTAGTAATAACACATGCGCGATGTATTGACCTCGTGACCTCGTGTCTTCATCGGCGTGACCGTCCTCATTGACACTCTCAGTTCCAGGCGCAGCCTTCACTCACCACCGTCTTACAAAGTCTGCCAAGCTGGAAACCATATCACGACACCACTCTTCAAGATGGACATGCGTCCACCAGACCGGCGCAGATGTTCTCTTGGGTTCGTCCTAGCCATACTGATTCTCATCTTGAGCAGTTTTCACTTCTTTTCCAAATCGAGCACCCAACCAAGCGACACTACCTCCAGCATCCGGTACTTGTCCAACACCAGTCTTCATGACCGCGCAGTGCCTCCCATAAACGTCAAATTTGACACTTGCGACTGGGACAATCTTGAACACAATACTCAAGGCGATCCCGTAGGTTGGAGTTTCTGCGAGGGCAAATACGTCGAAGGGAATCACTTGATGTGCATGTTGAACGACCTAGGCCACCGAAACCCAATCACTCAGCAAATCGAGTACGGCTGGGCCTCCAGCTGGACAGCCACCGAGTCCATCCCGGCCTGGGGCTGGGATCTCTACGTTGAAGATGACCAAAGCTGGGAAGACGACTTCGGCCTCACATTAGCTTTCTCGCAGTTGAATGTCGGCCTCCATGGCTGGATACGAACAGAACAGGTGCACGAGAGAACGACGACGCACAACAGCATTGTCTACCCACCAACAGATGGAGCGTATGACAATTATATCACCGGAGGCTTAGAGACGATCATCGGTTACGACAATTTCTCTCCGACATTTCGAAACAGCAATAAGCCCCCCCTTCCTCCTGGCCAGGCTTGGAGACCTGGATTCCAAGTGCCGAAGGACCGTATCACGAAGCTTCATCAGTGGTCTGACCTGATGTATTTGGCTATGGTGGATCATTTGGAGGTAGCACGGCTGCCGATGGATACCTTTCGAAATCTTCGAAAGATCTTCAAGTACAACGTCGTCAACAGGGAGACATTGCGGATCATACAGATGGTTCTCAGGTCGGACGATCTCATGGCTATACCGAATGTAAGTCCACGCCAGGCCTTCTCTGCTCTTTCGATACATTGCTAACCCCTCGGTCGCGAACCAGTGGCCGGGCGTACATTACCGCCCTTCAGATCCCGAGTTCCCGATCCTGCTTGCATCTCCCATTGGGCGAGGCATAGCGTACTTACTCGGTCAGCATAAAGCGGCCATGGGTGCCAAGACGATCGACACTATTGCTTTTTTCACCTGCAGAGATGCCAACCCGGAGAACGCAAGGCTTCCGATAATTTGCTTCTGGTTCAATGTTGCTGACGGAACAATATCAAATCCACATCTTTGAAGACGCCGCAAGCGGATCTGGCGAATATCGAAGATGGGGGTCCCCTGGAGATCCTGCAAGTCGTCGAAGGGCATCACAACGGGCATCCAGCCTCACCCAGCTGTGGGAACTTAGCAGAATGCTGGTAAATCCTATTTCATTACACATATCAATATTTAATCAATCCGACCAGGACTGAAGAAGATCAGCACTGAGAATCCTCCATAATTTCATCTTCCAGCATCCAAGTCTTCGACGTCTGAAGCACAAGTAATCGTGCTAGGATATCGTTGCGGGTTTCTGCCATGTTTTCCGGTAGCAGGTACCAGATACCTCTTCGCCTCCGTCTTCACCTATACAGCTTATTGAGCCGCGCGCGTCCCTGTCACTGTCAAATCGGCTCCTACCAACTAGCGATAGGTCTATCGAGTGGAATAGTCAGGCGCTGAGCGACAAGTCTAGTGAGATCTTCTGCACGCTCTGCTCTGCTCCGCTCCGGCCCAGCCCCTTTCTTCCTGTCCTCGTACTAATACCCCAGACAGTCGACAAGCAGCCAGCAAGGCCAATTGAGATGGGCATGTGCTGAGATGAAAGCATGCTCAAGATAGCAGCATATGGAGATAAGATACGCGTTAAAGCGTGAAAGTGATGCTGGTAAGGACCGTGTGTGCAAAGTCAGTGCTTTCTGCTGCAGCGGAGAGTGACAGCTCGGGATATGCTCCTCTGGTGCTTAAGAGCTATCTATTTCGCTGATTGTACTTCCTCCCGCATTTGCCCTAATACCTCCTCATATCTTCGCCGCAGGCCTTCATCCTCACTGCGCATTTTCACCCGCTCCACCAAGTGGGTTCTCTGTACATTTGCGGCCTGGATGATCTCCTGTGTGAACCATTTCCCTTCGCGATGAGAGAACAGAGTCCACGCGGCACCAGCTCTGCCGGCTCTAGCGGTGCGTCCCACTCGATGAATGTAGGCAGTGAGGGAGCGAGGTATGTCGTACTGGATCACTTGGGTCACAGGCCTCCCTTTGATTGCGTCAAGGCCGCGCGATGCTCGATCCGTGGAGACAACGATGGCAGGCTCGTTCGGTTCAGAGCGCAGCCGAGGCTTGCTTGATTTAACCAGGGTTGTAATATATGGTGACCACGGAGGCACCAAGGCCTTTAACAGATGAGCCAAACGGTTCGCTGCTTCATTACTGGACGTGAAGATAAGCACAGTCGGCGCAGTGGGGATTCCGGCTGCTTTAGGTGGCGGCCGACGGTCGAAAGTGCGAAGCGCAGGTTCGAGAGCCTGGCTGTCCATGTTCAATTCGGGAGTGCCGCGGTCAGTATTTTCACCATCGTTGTCATCGTCGTCACTACTTGAGCTGCTCTCCTCATCGCTCGACGACGCGCTGCTCACTGATGATATGCTGGAGCCCTCATCGGATTCGCTGATTTCGAGGTCAGAGCTAACGCCCGCATTGTGAGACTTGCCATGATCGTCAAAATCACGCAGTATCCGTGATCGCAACAACTCGACAGCCACCAGAGGTTTCTCGGCTCCATCTCCGACTGGTACGCAGTACTCCGTCAGCCTCGGTGGTAGCTCGAAGCCATCGGCACTCTGCTTGACACTGCCTGTCTCTCCTTCCCCGTCGTTTTCAACGCCAGCTTCAGCTTCCTCCTGCTGTGCGTCAGTGCCACGCACAACCACAAACTTAGGCCGTCTCAGACGCAACGAGCTAAGCTTCGAAATGTCTTTCGTCATTGTGGCTGACAAGACAACTTTGCGCATAAGCCTCTCGCGTCGCTCATTCCAGCAGTCGTTCGCTCGCAGGAAGCGTTCTCTGGGATCCTGCTCCTCTTCGGTCCTTGGGCGTGTCAGTTCGCTATGAATGTCATCCAAAAGCTGTTCCTGCTGATTGTCAAGCAATTTATCAGCCTCGTCAATCACCAGCCACTGCACGTTCACCAGGTTGAAGCCGTTGGTGTGATTGATGTGTTCGATGAGTCGCCCAGGCGTGCTTACGAGCAGATCTACGGCTGAGTCGTAGGTGGGTATATGATTAACAAACCCAGCGGCAGTTCCTGCAACTGTATCGTCTATCCTTGCGTCTTCCTTGTAGTCTCCTGAGCTGTAGTCGAGGCCTTCGTTTCGTCGCTTTGCCATATCTAGTCTTTGCTGGCATTCCTTTGCATCATATCTCCACTTCCGATCGACCAACTTCCGCCGCTCGTCCGTCGACGTGCGATTGTTGCCGGGGATGTGTTCAGTCTTGATGTCACTCCCAGAACTAAGTGCCTTCGCTACTGCATCTACCTGCACTGCCAATTCGCGAGTTGGTACAACAATGAGAGCTCTGAGCCTACCTCGCATCGGGCTCTTTCGCAGAGCTTGGATGATCGGGAGCAGATACGAAATGGTTTTGCCACTGCCAGTAGGCGCACTTACTGCAATGTCAGGCAATAGTTCTTCTGACCCTGGTAAACGTGAAGAGCCGGGCTCTCCGGGAGGGAGCAACAAAGGAATCAGAGCCTGCTGAACCGGAAGGGCTGTCACGAAGCCAAGACCCTTCATCAGCTTTATGGTGGTAGATTCCAAGCCAAGATCCGTAAACGTAGCTTGGCTCTTGGACGAGATGACAGTCGGCTTCGCAAGCCACGATGGAAGTACAGTGACCTCGGAGTCCTCGACCAGAACCTTGCTGTCATCAGGCTCTGGGAGTGAGAGCTGGTGCACAACGTCTGGAACAGGATCTGACTTGTGGCCTGGTGTTCCACCCTCTTCGTGATCTTCTGCGCGCTTAGCAGACTTTTGAAATTTGCTCAGGACACTGGTATGCTTTCTCAAACGCGCGCGGTCTTCCTCATCGGCCTCCTGGTGAGCATCGGCTATCACTGCTTCAAGCTTGTGTCGCCGCTTCTTGGACTGCATTTGCTTCATTGTATCGCCTTCATCTTCAACTTCGGCATTTGAAGGCGGAGCCGTGGCCACCGCTTGAGCTGCAGAAGCGGACGCATCGATTGCCGCTTCTTCCTCGTTGCCGGCATCGCTTTCTCCAGCTTCCTGCTTCTCCTGCTCCTCCTGCTCCTCCTGCTCCTCCTTCTCCTTCACCCCAGCTTTGCGAGCTTTTCGCGCTTCTTTCTCTAGCTTATGGCGCTTCTTGGCGTTCTTGATATGTGAGTAAGTTGGGATTGGGTGAGTGGTTGCGTGGGAAGTAGCAGTCTCGAGCTTCTCGGACGCAGATTCGACGCCTTTCTTCAGGACTTTCTTTGCTTTGCGCTCAGCAACTTCGTCCTGTGTCCGCTCCCTCTTGCGCTTCTTTTCACCCTCTATATGTGTGTCGGTAGAAGTAGCGGCAGGCTTTGGCGGTATGTAGCGCTTATAGAGGGTGGACATGGCCTCAGCGCTGCACAGGGTTCGATTTTGCGTAAGGAAGAGCTCGCATATGAAAGCGCAAGTGAAAGTTCGGTGTTTATGCTCCGAAGTAATTGCTTCGGCAAACCATAGCAACACGAAGGAAGCAATAGCGCGGGATTGCCAAGACTGAACTCTACGCGCCGCAAACGTCCCCCTTCTCCCACTATTCACCTGCATTGCGCTCGCCTGGATTGACGACAGTAGAGAGCTAACGGCGCACAATCATGCAGCCCCGCAGATTGTGGTCAAGTCGATAGCAGCGTGTGGCCTTATATCTACACCCGCATTGGCAAACGCCGTTGAGGCGTGGAAGATCAGCAAAATGCCATACAATATCGCGTAAGAAGATAATTCAGTGAGTGATATATAGCTAGTCTCACTCAGTTCTAGCATGGTATCGGACTTCTTCTATCCTCAGCCTGGCGGAGTAGAAAGTCATATCTATCAACTGTCAAGTGTAAGTCTTCGCATTCCCTTCCACGCCACGTAGCATATGCTCACCAGCCTCCTTGACCGGCACAATACCAAATAATGTGTTCCTTATCTGTTTTTCTAAAACAAAGTAACTCGTATCTAATGATGCCCGCAGAAACTCATCGACCGCGGTCACCGAGTCATCATAATCACTCATGCTTACGGTGCACCATATCCCAGCCGAACTGGTGTCCGGTACTTGACGAACCGACTCAAGGTCTACCACATACCGCACTGGATCGTCTATCGCTCTACCACCTTTCCGACGGTATTCTCGTCCTTTCCGATTCTGCGAAATATCTTCATCCGAGAACAAATCCAGATCGTTCATGGGCATGCTTCCCTCAGCAATCTGTGCCATGAAGGCTTACTGCATGCCCGAACTATGAGCTTGCACACCGTCTTCACAGATCACAGTCTTTTCGGATTCAGCGACGCAGCCAGCATCATGGCCAATAAGCTTCTGAAGTTCAGCTTGAGCGATGTTGGGCATGTAATCTGTGTCAGCCATACCTGGTAGGTTTTTCAGTCTTCCGATCCAGACACCACAACTGAACTTTCCAAAGCAAAGAAAACACGACTCTCAGAGCTTCGCTGAATCCGCTTGCTGTATCGGTGATACCGAATGCAGTGGTGCCCCGCGACTTCAAACCGTACTCACCAGACGAGGCTAGCCTCCACAGCGAAAGAAATGCGATCCTGCCCCCTCCTCCGGACCCGAGAAAGCCGGTTGGACCTGACGATGCCATCACAATTGTCGTGATATCGCGACTGTTTTACAACAAAGGCACTGATTTACTCATCTCTGCCCTTCCACTACTTCTGCGCCAACATCAGAACCTTCGCTTTATCATCGCTGGGAGTGGGCCGAAAGCGATCGATCTGGAACAAACGCTGGATTCTCTTCCCCAGCAGCTCGTTTACACCCCATCAGGCCAAAGCCGAGTGACGCTCCTCGGCAGCATTCGACACGAAGAAGTGCGAGACGTGATGGTCCGAGGTCACTTACTTCTGTCAACATCGCTCACAGAAGCATTTGGCACTGTGCTTGTTGAAGCAGCCAGCTGTGGCCTCATGGTCGTTGCCACACGAGTGGGAGGAGTACCAGAAGTTCTTCCTGGTAACATGACTGTGTTTGTGCTTCCGGAAGTAGAAGACGTTGTCCGAGGTGTGACACAAGCTGTGGGAATCCTCACTACCAGAACGGTGAGACGTGATAAATTTCACGATCTTGTCAAGCAGATGTACTCTTGGTCGGACATTGCTCGGCGGACAGAACGGGTGTACGACATCATCACAGGCACTCCATCCGCGCCAGATAATGCGCAATACGAGGACGCGGACATGCACTACGGTCAGCCACCGCAAAGCTCTTCAGCTCTCATGGACAGACTGAAACGGTACTTCGGATGTGGAGTCTGGGCGGGGAAGCTGTTTGTGATCGTCGTGGTGGTGGACTACCTGATCTACTGCTTCCTCGAACTCATGTATCCAAGGGATAAAATTGACATTTGCAAGCCGTGGCCCGCCCGGAAGGCCAAGGATGATTTCGAGGCAGACTCTTTGTACCCAGTGCGGAACGACACGGTCAAGCAGACAACTTGGCGGAGGAGAGAAGGGCGAGGGGACTAGTCGAAGCGGCTCTGGCGTTTGTCTTTGTTTGGCGCATACACATTGTATATATTCCGATGATACCCTCATGTGGATGCTTAGTCTCCTTGCTTGCTCACCTCGAGCGGTGCGTTATCACATGCCAAAAGTGCCACGAACTAGCTCTGGCGACTGCAATGCTTTCAAGTGATGTTCTCAACCTGCGCATTTTCCAAGCTGTTCTTCAACGTACCACCAACCTGTCTGGTACCTCCGATTGGGGTCCATCCGGCCCTGGTCGACTATTCGCATACAGCTTGCCTCATGGCGCATGTTGCGAAAGTGGTCCAGCACAACCAGGGGGGTGTCGCGATCAAACCGGACTCGCCTCCGACAGGTAAGTTCATGGATCCTCCTCGCCAAGGTCGCGCTAGACCTCACTTACCTTACCCTGACCTCATGTCTTCTGCTGCCTTTCACGAAGCCATACCAGAGCACGAAACACCACACCCTGAGATATGCTTACACTGCGGTGCATTTGAAGTGCTCCTGGTGTTGATGAAGAATGGCTGAAAGGCTGATAGCGGCCGTGTGGGCGGGAGAGCGCCCAGAACCGCTCGACTTTGTGGCCGACCACGACGCTCGCTTCGATCTGCTGTGTTGATAATGAACCAGGCTGCTTGAGACTGGCAACTCAGTTCGTCAACTCTCACAGAGTCGCATCGCCAATGACACATCCTAAGCTAGCCAGTCTTTGGCGAAAGCTGCTGAGATCTTGGCCGGAATGCTTGTTGCCTACCAAGCTGCCGTCGGGTGCAATGCTCTAGCTGTGCTGTGCTCGACTGCGCAGTCGAGAGAGTATTGCGTACTTATGTTACTCCTATCTAGATATCTTGGCCGCTGGTATGCCCTCTCGGACTTGGCCCCCTCCCGGAGGGACGATAGCACGACTCCAGCCTTGGGCTACTTTGGCTCTTTTTGCTGAATATAACACTTCACTCCGGTATAATAAACAGGAGCGCACTTTGACTGACTTTCAGCTCCACATTGATTCCCGTGTTGAAGGGCGAAAATCCTAGCCTCTGGACGACATCGCTCCGGCATCTGGGCGCGCAAGAGGCTTCGACATTCTCACGATGCTTCTTGAGCCCGTGGCCGATTCCATATATCTAGTAATCTACTGAGTTGCCGAACGACCACGTTCGCAGCAAGTCACGCCGCGCTGGGGAAGATAGCAGATCAGATTCACTAAGGACGATGTAACTGCAATGTTGATACTGAGACCGTCTTGCTCTGGTTCCGGTCGACGCCGCTCATTGACAAGATTCTGAGTATATTCGATCTTGAAATGATAATGCTAGAGTAATCAACAAGACAAGAACCTACGGCTGGATACGGCACTCACGGTTGCTGTTTAGCTTCATGACAATTCGCGGATTTTGCGATACTCTCAGTCCACCCTGTCATCCATATGCTTGGGTGAAGAGGTTGCTCGAACAGAGATCGATGAGGTCAGCCGCATTGAGTGGGAAATCGACCACAGCTGCTGTAAGATGGTGCAGTCACCTATCGATAATGGTGCGTGGTGCTACAGTCCGAGTAGTAATCGAGCTGCTGCAACCGCCTCTAGTGTCCTTACTATCGTTTCCTTCCCGGCGTGTGTCTCTTTTCTGATAGACCACGACAGAAGCCGTTGACCACTGTGTGGTGTCGGTCATCGACGGTGCGGCGACACGCATATGGCTGAAGTCCGCTCAGTGGTTGCTCTCTCATCGAGCAGGAGGTGTCGCAGGACATCAAATGAATGCTCTGGAACACACCAACCTAGATGCCTCAGACGCCTCATCGAGGCCATATGGCGTGTTCCAACAAATCGCAACGTTGCTAGCATGGGGCCTTTGTTGTTCGGAGAGGTCTAAGTTCGGGCCGCTACAGCGTTTGGACCGACGCACACAGTGCTTCGAAAGACTCGAAAACAGATTTGTTCTATCCACACGCTTCCGCTAGCACACTTCCACCATCGAGTGCCATCGGCCTTCACACAAAGGGATTCACCAGCGCCAGCACGAGACCCGCAGCACGACTCAGTAAGCATTGTCCCGCAGTCTCTGTTTCAGCAGCGCCCACTGAGACATATACTGACGTCCTTTCTCTAATAGACATGCCACCACACGCCCACCCTTCGCCGGGGCCTGATGTCGACGCTGCGAAGAACAATGCTGCTGAATCACTTCTTGCTCTCAGCCTGCCCACTCCAGTCTGTGCCGACATGACACAACCATTAAAGGGCACCGGCAATGCCATTGTCAACGAGCGCCTCGACTTGATCAGGGATGCTCAAGACGACGGCGAGATCATCAATCCCAGCAGCAGCATCGGTGGCCACGGTAGATGGCGCTTCCTTACGGAACATGATGAGTATTACGCGAACTTACTCAACTACATGTCACCGGAGGCTGTCCTTGAGGCGCGAGTCGCCGGCAAGCTCCAGCATGCAAAGCAATTACGTGACATGCCATGCATCGTTTTCCGTCCGCGTCCGGATCTCTTGAACCCACGCAACGCGCCAGAAGGCAACGGCTCTTGGCACTTCCTCACCGACGAGTCTCGAGACAACGCTGCGCTCAATCTCGGCAGCCAGGACGGATTTGGTCTCGGACATCAATCGAACCCTACCGCGACTGATGTCTGGAAGCTTAGGCAGTCATACCAAGATGGGCTCGATTCAGAAGGTACCTACTTTCAGCCGACCGAGGGCATTGACATCGTCTGGCAGTACGACGATCCCGCGGATCTTGATTCGGGCTTTGATGATCATAACAATAACAATAACAATGATGAGGACGACGAAGAAACCACCAAGGCTAAGATGCGAGTGGACGTTGGCTACGGCGTCGACCCTCGCACGGGTTATGCTCACGACCCGACGAATAATGGAGAATTGGACCAGCGAGCCCTGAACGCATCAAAGGCATGGTACCAGACTCGAGTCTTCAGCACCGTGATGGGACTCAAGAAGGTAACCATCGATCGCGCCACCATCACCAAGCCCAAGATAGGCGAGGTCAAGCCAGAGCCAAACAAGCTTTGGTATTTCGACGAGTACAAGTGGGCGCGCTACGACTTCGCTCAAGATGTGAACTGGGAGGACCCCAAGCAAGTCGCCAAGCTTGATCGATGGCGCGACCAGTCCTGCCTGCGCGCCAATTGGCCAAAGAAGACCGACGGTCCCAAAGCTGCCAACTACACGGTGGCCCAGAAGAAGTATCTGTTTGAGCTTGTCGACAAGGAAGGCGGCAAAAAGCCATACAAGAACGCAGCCGAGTTCGCCAAGGAGTTCAATAGAAACTTCCGACTCGAGGGTCCTGCCGCACGCTCGGGCAGTGGTATATCCACTGTCGTCGGCAAGATGGTCCGGGACTGGAAGAAAAAGGGCGGTAAGATGCCGGTGAGCAATATGCGCCGTCCTGTCTCAAGTCGGCAGAAGGAGAGGGAGAAGGATAGGGGAGCAGAGAGCCTCGAGGCTGTGGATGAGGAGGACGACGCTGACGGCAACGATGATGATGATGAGGATGAGAAGGACGCCCCCGGCGAGACTGACGAGGAAATGCAGTAGAAATACTGCATGTAATACGCATGTGACAGGCGCTTGCGCCCTGATTGGCTAGAAAACTTGCAATGAATGAATAATAAATGTTGGAGAGGCCCCCGAAAATTGGCATCACTTCCGCCTCAGGACTACCGCTCAGCTATCGACGTCATATTTCAGATGATTCGCTACGCCCAAAAATGTAGAGCTGGTGTCAAAAATCAGTCATTCTTAATCGACATTTCCCTTCAATGTGATAAGGTTGTGGCCTAGAAGTGAGTGAGGAGGGCAGACCAAAACCCGTCATACCCCGCCTTATTTCAGCACCATCCCCAATACCGTGCCGCTCATATCGAACCCCGGAACCGCTCTCGAACTCCAAACTTCTTGAAATCGCACCTCTATATTATGTCATAATCCGTGGGGTATCAGCCATGCTAGAGCAAGACCATAAGTTCACATTCGTGGAAAAATTGACTCCACTTCCATTTTCAAGGCTCTCACTATGCCACCAACATCGAATCCGGATGTCAAAAGGAATCCCGGATTTCTTCGAGCCGGGCCCCATGTCCCCAACGACCTTGGGGTGACTTACGGCCACTTTGGGGTAATAGTCAAAGCTCACACATGTGAGTATAGGGCTTGAACTCCGCTCGACTTGCTGGGACTATACCACCGATGTCAGGTCTGGGAGCACTTGATGGGCTGCGGAGACAATTGGGTTTCACGCCGTCGGTGCTGCTGGAGGTGAAATGTGGGTCATTTCAAGATGATGTTTAGGACTTCACATCCATGGTATCGGCTGCGTTTCCGCGTCCGTGTCGGGAGTGTGGTGTGCGTGTCACGACTGAAATATTATGTGGAAGCTTAAGCTGTGGAGCAAGGCACAGAGGGGTGCCAATATTTTCCGACTCATTGGGCTCTGGGGTGAAGCCCGGCGATTCACATCATCCTTGCCATCACGTCTCTCAGGAAACGACCAGCCACTGAGCTCAGGCTACAAGACCGTCCCTCCGTTGGGCAACCTAGACTATGAGAGAGTATGCTGGAGAGCCGAGATCGAAAACTCGATGGTGATATTACTCCAGCTCAGCGTACCATGGCTTCCGTCCATGTCTGTCCGCTTTGGTGTCCAGCAGCCTGATACCTACCATTCTGACGTCCTCGTCGGTGCAGCGAGCCCAAGTGCGGATCATATCGATCACTCGCTGGCGAAGCACGCTCGACGCCTCAGCACCAGTGAGCTGAATGAGCTGCTTCGCCAAATCAATTCGCAGATCATGAGTTAACTTCCAAGCTACATCGGCATTCAACTCTCGATCGTTGACGTTGGCGAGATCCAAGGCCAAGGTCAACGTATCGTCGTGAGATAGCCCCAAGCCTCTGATGAAAGATGGCATCTTGTTGTACCGATCGCCGTATGCCCTTCCCAACCGACAGATCTCCTGCAGAAGCATTCCGAGACCATTGCTGAGCTGTTTGATATCCACCTCGTGATCGGACGAGCATGGCGGCAGCAACGACCACATGCGTAGCATGAATGTATCGGGGAGCACGCGAGGAAATCGGCTCTCATCACTTTGCCAGTGGATCGTCCGCAATTCCTGGATTTCAGTGAAAATCTTCTGAAGCAGAGGCCGGACATTTTGGTACCAGACTTCAAATGCGTGCGAGTCCCATGCAGGGGGAGTGAAATCGCGTATGAAAACGTCCCAATCGGCAAAGGAGGAGTCTCCCTTACGCAGGAACATCTCGCCGTGCTGCAGCGAGAGCTTTTGCAGCTGTTCGATGCTCGGGCCATCATGTCTGGGTTCCCATTCAAATCTGAGCAAAGAAGCAGGTTTCCTAGCGTGTACCATTCGTGAGGCGGCGTCCGGTCCAAACATAGACAGCCAGTGTTTCCCGGCATTCGAGTCTCGAAGTTTGTGATCTTCTTGGACATATTCAGTAATCAAGCGAAACGTCCGAGGTTGGTCGTATACTTTCGCGAAGGCGTGCAGCCATTGCTCGATGATCGAGGCTGCAAGCTGTCCAGGGTGGCTGAGCAACCGCGTCAGGAATTGCGCCTTTACTGGTAAGTGCGGAAGGTCTGTTTCAGGAAGTTCAAGGGAACGAGAGACTTGTTTGAAGAAGAGAGCCATCCACCGCCTGTTGTTGTTAATAGAACCTTTTAAGGCTGGTACCAGGATACGATTGAAGAGTTGGTCTCGAATGTCACGGTCAACCTTGAAGAGAGCGGAGAAGATGCTTCCCAGCATTGGAGGGACTTGATTGGTGTCGCGCTCCATGTAAACTTCTGGAAGCTCTGTTGAATCCTGCTCGTACCGTCGCCAGTCATGCTCTTTCAACGGCCTTCGCTCATCCAAGCTGGACATTGCAGGAATACCATGGTCCTCAAAGGCTTTAAGTATGCTAGAACTGATCGAGTCATCTTTGGTTGCCGCAAGAATATCGACTAGTCTTTCAATAGTTGAAACACGGATATCCAGGTGCCTCGCTCCAGCAAGCAAAGCAATGAGGACCCGGGTTGCAGACCCTTCATCAATGAAGTCTGCATCTGTGAACAGCTGTGAAAGCATCTTGACAGTTGTGACCTTGATCAGTGGGTCCTGCGAAGAGTCCGAGTCGATCTTTCGGGTAGCTTGCTGTGCCATCTTCTGCTGCATGGCTTCATTCAGGCTGTGTAGGAAGCTCTCGACTGTTACCCTGGGCAGAGCCTCGAGCAGACCACGGGTCAGAAGTGACCGCTGCCAGGAGCTCTCTAACGGGCGTTCCAAAATGATGTCCTTGAGTATGTCAAGGCCAATCTGGGGCTTATCACCCCTGAAAAAAATCATCAAAAGCTTGAAAGCATGGACTGGAATGCGCTGCTCATCTCGATCTGCGGCAGCAATGACGGCCTTGATAAGTCGCAGAAGAAGCGTCGGAGGTATGTCGTGAACGAGTCTTTGCAATACGGGCCACATACAGTCATCGGCGATTTCAGAGATGTCAAGGAATTCTCCGTCGAGGTATACTGCTGGAAGTCGTGAGGCAGATTGTGAGGGAAAGGGTTGTGACAAGAGACCAGAGGACAAGGTGTGCTGTCCACCAATGTAAAGTAGCATGGCAGCAAGTAGTGTGTCCCTCATCGTCACCAGCATCCGCGTCTGGTTGAATCGATTCCAAATCAATGTTGGCTTATAGCTAGAAACTTCAACATCGTGGCTGTAAGGGATAATTGTGATATCATGAGAGGCTTGAGAGTTCTTGTGAACCATACCATCGAGCCTAGTACGCCCCAAGTTGCGTTGTTTGACTTCGTACGACTTGTACTTCGGATCTGGATTCCACTCAGATGGTATATCGGAGGCCTCGAGTCTGTGCAGGAAAGAGATAGGCGGTTGACTTAGCTCCTCGTTCCACGGTCCATGGACATCCAGTGGAGAGAGTGAAGTCCGAAAGACCGGAGACCAATACAAGAAAGCTTCCACTGCATCTAACCTCGGAGCTGACAGCGATCCAATGGCATATTTCCAAGCATCAAAGGCTGCTGTGTAGCTGTCGGGGTCGCTAGCTACGTAGATCCTGAGAGCTACGCGCCAGTCGTCTTCGAAAGGTCCGATCGCGTGACTAAGCTCACCAGACGCTGGCTGCACGGCTAGCGCGACTTCTGGGTCAACAAAGACAGCCTTCTTAGCGCGGTCTCTCAGGAAGGGAACGAGGTGAGCGTCTGCAGTCAGTCCGTCCTTTCCGAGCTCAATTGGTAAGAGCTGATCAATCGACAGGCCTCTTGGATACACAGAGGGAAGCGTCAAAACAGAAGGGTAAGTCATGGGCCGGTACTCTGCCCACAATGCATCACGTCGTTGAGCCAGCGTGTTCAGGAACCTCAAGGTTGCCGGACGTGGCTTTTGCAGCATATAGCGCGTGGATGAACCCCATTCTGGAACGCAGCGCAAAGGGCCGCCGACGTTGTTGAAGCCTAGAGACTCATTCTTCTCATCCAAACCCACACGCTCTAGTCTCAGACACACGTCGATGGTATCCTGCCAGACCATGTCGAAAACCTGGTCGTCAGAGAGTCCCATCGCGTCTTGTAGGCCATTCACTCGCTCTAACCTCCTCTGCGTGGCTAGATCAAGGAGTTGTGTAACACCATTCCAGTAGCGGGACTGGAAGCTTGGCTCAGTCAGAGAGTCGCACACTGTCTGCAGAAGCTCCTCACAGACAAGATTTGCCTTTCGCACAGCATCGTAAATCTCCTCGGGGGTGACTGAAGCAGAGTCGATCTTGCTGGTGAAGCCACAGATCAGATCCAGACTCTTGTCCCGATGCAAAGAGCCTTCAGAGTAGATGTCGATGGCGGTGAGTGGATCTCTGGTGTAGCGTTTTGCCCATATCAAAGTCGCACGATACATGTCAAGTGACATCGAGGCCGTCGCACAATGCAAAGCGTAGGAGACCCATTCTGCGCGATCTTCCTGTCGACGAGCTTTGCCGGACTCCTTTTTGGCCTCTTCGATTGCTTCAGCCGCCAGTGAGCGAAGATTCGGCTCATCTCTTGACGACCACAGCAATACCATATTCTCGTCGTTATAGAATCGTTGATCGCAAGTGGAAGCGCCGCCGGTAAACACACTGCCGGCTTTCACTTTGATGAGTCGCTGCATCAGTGGTCGAGCATCAGGACCGGGCAGCGCCAGGATCAAATCAGGTGTCCAGGTGAACACTAGCCTTTTGAGATCATCTTCAGAATCGATATCAGCTCGGAAGCTGCTCAGGTAACACATGATCGTACGAAGGAGCCTGTACCGCAGTGACCAGGGTATGAGCTCAAGAAGCCTGCGAAGCTGTGTGCTGCTGATGTCTTGAACAGACGAGGCCATTGTTAGAAAGTCGATGAGATGGTTGTCCAGTCGATCGGGATATCGTGACCATCGACGAATGATGTAGGATGCCACGCTGTCTGGTTCAGTTCCCAGATTCCACATTGAATCCTTCAAGTGCGATCTGAAATACCTGACATGAGCCTCGATGGCCGCGCCAACGATCTGTGGTCCACATTGGCGACTGCAAAGCCTACGAAAGAGCAGTTTGGACAAGGTATTGAGGATGTCTGAAGCATTTGCAGGCTTGATTGTCTTCCTTTCAGACAGAATTTGCAAAGTTCTCAGTGCAAAGACAATGTTCTCCGACAATTCAAAGCCTTGCCACGATGCCTTTGCATTTGATTTGACGTTGAGAAGAGCGCGCAGCTCGTTCTCGTCGATATCGACGGCCTCTTTGCCGAGCCTCGAAAGGCACCTTGCACGGAAAGACTTTGTGTGCGCTTCAAAAACCTCTTCTGCCAGCCCGCTGCCATTCCTCAGTGACACGTCCTCGATTGACACCAGCAATTCCTCCGAGCAAGCTGGCAGGACCTTTTCATGATGCGATTTGAGTGGTCGCCTGTCCAGAGATTTGATCGCGGCGCTAGGAAATTGCTGATATTGCAAGGCTTTGTACAGCTCATCGGTAAGGCGTTGCCTGATCTCGCGTCCAATTTTCGACGTAGCTGTTCTCCCAACCTCTCTGCAGAAGTGTTTGACATCGGTGACAGAGGCCTCAGTCAGGAATTCCACGATGCCTGCGGTCTCGCCAACAGCACTCCAGATCTCTTTCACCCGCTGGCTACGAAATAGCTTTCCGAACCTGGCGATCGCGCTATGCCTTGCAGACCTAGAAAGTTGTTGACGGAGTCCTGTATTCACAGCTTGGCAGTCGCCGCTTGCAGTAAGCCAAATGCTGAATATCCTTGGAGGTAGGGCCTCTGTTCCAATACCAGATATGAGGTCTTGAGTGACTTGTCCCGTGCCCAGTCGAGCCTCAGCCTGTTTCAGGTAGTGGGCAAGAGCGTTCGGCTCACTGGTCAGGAGAATTGAGAGATCCATAGCGATCGACTGTCATTTCAGCCAGAGCGCTGACAAGCCATTGAAGTAGAGGCTGTATCTGGATGTGACTCTTTCAATAAGTGTCTTGCGGTGACCAGATAGAGCAGAATGCGGCTGGCGGCCTGAACTGTCTTGTGATGGGCGAGGCCTCGGTGAATGCCATGTAGTGGCACGGGAGCGCTGATCCTTCCGAGACTCCACATTGGCGGTGACACATCTTCCAGGCCCAAAGACGATTGGTGGCCGTCGCCACGGATGCACCAATCATGATACTTTCGTCTCGCAAGCGCAGAGATGCGGCAACATAGATTCGGTGCAAGTGTCGTTGGTGGATGGCCGCCAATACCAAGAATGATCAACGAAGCCGGGCGCTCGACATATGTTGCAGCCTAAGGCCGACATAGAGAAACATGAAGACCGCTGAGCTGCGGTACCAGGGGTGGACATCCGATCACTCTTCAGGTGAATGGTCATTGTAAATAGCTTGACACTATAGCCATCTGCGGTATCTTGCCAGCAGGGATCGTGCCCGATTGTCCCAGCACCAAGCTATCAACCAGTAAGCAGGCATCAAAGAGCACTGTTCGACGGACAGGCACTTGAAATGATACCGCCGATGTATTATCTACGCCCATACTGATGTTCTTCGACTTTGGCAGGATGACTGGCATTTCTGTGGCAAGACACCAGGCTGGCATCATGATGATTCACCGTAGGATCTCAAAAACAAGTCTGATGGGTGTGGTCGTGCCATGTACTGTTCCCGCCACGATCAATTGCTGCAAACCTGTGCGGTCTGCTCTGAAGTTCAGATCCGACTTTCTGCCGCATGCTAAACGTCCCAAACTGATTAATACTCATTCTCGGGGTTTGTGTTCTGGAGTGGGACGAGATGATAATGCCTGCAGGAGAGGCGAAACATACCGATTGTGACTGGACTCATATCGATGGTCACGTGAAATCATCCCCACGCGTTCCGACGCGTCTTCCTTACAAGCGACAGTAAGCTCGAACAACCGCCTTCTGATCATCAACACCCACCATGACTGAAGCAACGCCCCGCATCAACGCACAATACCTCGACCATTTCAACCACAAGACGGTCCGAATCGTTGGCAAAGTCCGCCAAATCCGTGGCGAGACGGCAACAATCGAGGCCAATGGCTCCATCACACTCCATCTGAACAAGGTAGGTGACAAGGACCGAGCATCCAAAGGGCACGCCCGATTCTGACACCCTCGCCACAGGATTGCCATCTTCAGAACAACCACGCTTTCGAGATCATTGGCAAAGTCCAGCAAGACCTGAGCGTCAAAGTCTTGGCGAGTACAGACTTCGGACCAGAAAGTAATATCGGTACGTCCATGTCCTGTACCAAAACCGGCGGGCCCGCGTGAGAAAGGATGCACTTACAGACACGATTGCGATACTGAACAGTTCTCGTAGATTTCAACGCCATTGATGCCGTGGTAGATGCGACGCATCGATACCACGAGATCTTCTATCCCAAGGATGAGTACACGAATTGAAGGAGGAAGCCTCCCGGACATATTTGTACGGTGAACGCGACATCTCTATGACTGGTTGATCGAAGTGGGAAACGCTCACGGTGGCACGCCAAGAGAGAGAGGGTGGGCAAATGAGAGTATCGCCAGAGACACTTCTGGTAACTGCAGGGACGAGGGAAAGTGTATAGTTTTCGATACCGCAGGCACGGGATGGGCTCCGAGCTGCGAGTATGTGAGTGAAAGCTCATCAGAGCGAGAAGAGGTAGACCCAGAAATGCATCAGCCGCAGGGCTCCGTATCGCCACTTTCCACCATGTTGTAGAGCTGCGAACACGGTCCAACAGCCTGGACACACTAATCATCGCGCCGTGGAGGTCTTTCACCCCAGCCAATGCGTGCTTACGACAAAGTCCAACGTTGCGATCGGACTCTGAAGCCGAGACGTGGGCTTGGACATGGTTGCACTTCCCAGGCAAGATTTCGGTATTTCTCTACGCCGAAGCTTCCCTATCCGATTCGAGGTCTTCATTACCCTACACCCAGACCATTCCCTCCCATACCAGCGTACCACACTCCGCAAGAACTGTCCTGGCCCACGGCACTGTCAGCTTCGCACGGCGTGGAAATATGAATTGGCTAATAGAAAACGTCGCTCGAATCTGCCCCAGGACACTCGAAGAATCAAATCCATCACTGAACGGACGGACCCCTTGGGCGCATCATTCCATAACAAGAAACATACGCCCAGAATCTTTCTCATGCCTCGAGTCCACCCACGTCTATTCCACTGATGACTCGAAATTTTCCCACCAGCGCGAGGCACGGCTCGAGCCCCCTCAAAGAGAATTCCCTCTCGACATGCGGTGTCCCGTTTCTTCACAATCTATTCCCAATCCTTCATGCAGTATCCCGCTTCCCATGCAATGCCCGAGTCGATCTCTTCCGAATATTTGACCTTCTTACATGCCCATCGAATGCCTGTGACACCGGCGATTGCTTTTGATATTTTCCAGATTACGATTGTGGCCTCATCTACGTCTTCCCGCCCCCAATATCTGTGGATCCAGCGAAGCGAGGTCGAGGTACGGCTTTCGCTCTATTTCAGCCCTTTCAGCTGCCTCTCTTCCCTCCGCGCACTACGCAGCCGCACTTTCAACAGCAACAGCCCCAACCGGACTCAAATCCACACTCCCTCTCGCGCTCTTCCTACCCGTCGGACTCATGACCTTATCAATGCCCGCTCCTGTCGTCTGCCCTTTGGTCTCCGCAAACTCATGACTTCTTTCAATTGTACTCGTCGTGTTCAGAAACTCATCCACGATGGGATGGATCAGCACATTCTGATTGTGGATCGTGAGCACACTGTTCGTGGGCACAGTGACCCAATTATCAGGCTCGAATGTGAGAGGCTCCGACGCCACGAGCACGATGTCCGCACCTCGATCCCTCCTCTCCATTTTGTAATCAGCTTTCCCGATCTTGCTCTTCCCGGGGCCCAGTGCAGAAGGTTGTTCCCGCCAATTCGTGCCACTGCTGAAGAATAGCGAAGCGGCTTCGTCGGTGCGAGAGGAGACATACCGAGTACAGACCACACTCTTCCCATCGGCAATGGCAAAGTTCAACAGACTCCTCACATCATTACACTCCCTCACCTCCTTTGGCAAAGCTTTGATGTACCCGTTAATCCTCTCGATCGTCTTCAACATCGCCTTCCTCAACACCGCATGTCCGAATCCATCTCTTTGCTTCACCACATCATCGGGATCCGTGTGACAATATTTCTCCAAGCTGTCCAAGAACAGCGCGAAAGCCCATTCCGAGTCCGTCGAGCCTTGGACTCCTTCGAACCAGCGATCATTGATGTCGGAGACGAGACGACGCTTGACTCCGAGTTTCCAGCCTCCGATGCCACCGTTGTGCATCCACATCAGGGCTCCACGCGCGAAAGGGTGGCAGTTGCTGTCACTGAGAGCGCCTTCGGTGCTGGCGCGAACGTGCGCAAAGATGAGGGGCGAGACGGTTTTGGAGGCTAGACGTTCGAGGTTGCGGCAGTTCCAAGCTGGGATGGTGGAGGTGAAGATGCAAGGTTCGGGGCCAAGGTCGACGATGTCTTCTGTGTGGGAGGAGGTTCGGTGAGGGATGCTGTTGCTACTGATCGATCTTCGACGCGTTGGGTTTGGGGGCGTGGTGTAGTATCCAACACCGAAGCCATCGCCATTATGTGGTCGGGTGGTATCGAGACGGAGGCGAGAGTCGTAGGACTGGGTCAGTATCGAATGAGTGGGCGAGGTGATAAGGTGTGAGAGTAGGATTGGGTTTTGGCCGGAATAGATCAGAAAGCGGCACATGGTGGGAGGTGGAGGTTATATGTAGCCGGTGCGTATGTGGGTGTTGTATGGAGCTGTTCCACCCTTTCTCCTCTTTTCCTCCTCTTCTGTATCCCACTTCTCCGCCCCACGCCAATGCGGGATTACTCCTCACTCGTGCTTGCTGCCCTATGGTTTGCTACTTTGCACCTCAACCCTGCGAGATTGCAGTATCACGCCACTGTTGCGTACACGTAACTGCAACCTCACCCTTCTCCTCTTACTCCAACTCGACCTTCGCGTCTGCAGGGCACGGGTTGCGTTCCGGCGTGAACGCGTATATGCTTTGTTTGCTCTTCCAACCACAACCACTGCACCACTTCTCGAGCCGCGTTGATGCAGAGCAGATCTTCGCTCGCAGAGAGGGGGACGACGGGGTTGGTGCTTCCCCGGAGCCGACGTGAGATTGGTCCAGTCTTATCGCAGCCTCACGCCTTGCACCCCCGAGACAGTCCAGTGCTGGCCTTGTTCCTTGTGGGTGAGGAGTAATGGTGAGGGGAAAGTCTGGCCCTCAGACCCTTCTTCGCAGCTATCGCGGGGGCCGATAGGCACAATCTGTGACTTCGGTAGTGTCGTGCGTCAATGAAGAGGCCGGACGTTCGATGCAGGTACATGTACAAGTCCATGTACTTCGGAGAGTATGGAGGTCGTGGTTGTTTGAGTCGCGACGGCCTTGGCGGATGACGTGCTTTGCTTCCCCATTGACAACAAGAATCCTTCCATTCGTTCATGTACCTGTACCTGTACTCATACCACATACACACTTTGCACCCACGCCAAACATACTACGGTTCACTTACCTTCACGGTCCGCGAGAGGGTCACGTCACAATGTGCATGGAGAATCTTTCGGGACAGTTTGCTGGGCTGTGGGACAGCCTGGCCAACTTTTGTCTGACGCATACAAGTGCAATTGCCATTCCTAAGCAAGCGAATCACTGAAAATTTTGCGTTGTGTCGATTCTTCCGCTTTTTACCTGCTTCTCACATTTCCCTTGCTTCTTGGGGAACCGTTGACTCCAATATCCTTCTCCATGTCCGAGCATATCAATTGAGGTAAGGAGTGATTCGCTCTCCTTTAACTCCATCACATCAACAAACTCCTCGCGTCTTGATCATCTTCGCGTATCGTGATGACAGAAGGGCATCACCTCCAGTAAACTCAAGACTCCATCATAATGCGTCATGTCGACTTTTCGCAGCTGCAACCGGAAATAGCAACAAATCCCCTTTTAGTGTGATTTTATGGTGTTTTTGACTTCTGCGGTCTCTCGCCAGTACACTCCCTTCTGCGGCGTGTGATATCGTATGTGCAAATCTGTACATGGAATGGTATTATGTTGAAAAACATCGACAGTTCGGTGGTGGGTAGCATCGCCTCGTTATCCGGAAATATCGTCTAAGATGGCATCGAGGTGCATGACGCTTCAGCGCGTCGGTCCATGTGGGCGGCTTCGGTCTCAAGAGCTTTGGCCATGACATGTGTGACTGTGACCTCGTCAGTGACTAAAAACGTCAATCTCACAGGGAACATGACTTACTTGGCCAAATCACTGCCTTCTCCAGCATCAT
This sequence comes from Pseudocercospora vitis, assembly GCA_026120125.1. NCBI lineage: Eukaryota > Fungi > Ascomycota > Dothideomycetes > Mycosphaerellales > Mycosphaerellaceae > Pseudocercospora > Pseudocercospora vitis. The sequence continues at coordinate 73,652 of JALRML010000045.1, forward strand.
AGCAGTCACCCGAAGAATCTTACTTCCAAACCCACACGAGCTCAACGCCACTCCATTGTGCACACCGGCCGTTGACGCGTTAAAGTTGCTGATGTCCATGCTGAGAAGATTGTTCTGCTGCAGACGCTTCTCCTCCGTGATATCGCAAATGGTCTCGATCTTCCGCAAAAGCTCGACATCTTCAGTCTCCAGGAGCATTATGGCCGGGACCTGAGTATAGTCGATCGAATCTCGCCCGAGGACGCCAAGGTAGCGCCCAGCCCGCTCCTGGATAGTGGTTGCCCATTCTGCAAGCACCTGCACGCAGTCGAAGAAGCAGATTGCGGACTGAATCGGTAGTTCGTGTGCGATCGGATCCGAGTACGTCAGATTGTAGGTACAAGCAATGGTGAACGAATCTGCGGCGTAGTACGCAGCTTTGCGCAGGTGGCGCTCGCGTCGCGTGGCACTTTGGTCTGTAGATTGAGCTTTGGACATTCTGCGCTGCATGATCGATGGCCGTCGTTCGCCGGTTGGGGACCTTACAGTATCGTGGCCCTCGCATTCCGCAATTTGCTCGTGTCCATTCGTTGTTGGTGGTGTTGGCTCGCTACCACTGCGCAATTCTTCCGCCATCCGGTCGAAGTCTCGTGCCCAGAATGCCTCTGCCGTCCGGCCAAGATTCAGATACAGTCGTACAAATGCGAGGTCCAACAGAGGTATGCTGTCGGCGCCAAGTGGTCCCATACCGAACGGATTAGGCCTTTCCAATCTATGGTGCTCATTGGCTTTCCAGGCAGCCTGCCAAGCATTCAACGCTGGCTGAATGTGTGCGACCATAGATTCCGTCTCTTGCACCGTCCACTCCCGTCCACGATGTCTGCTTCGAGTCTCCCAAATATAGTTGTGAAGTGCGTTGATCAGCACGAGGCAGCCAAAGGTGCTTGGCCGAATGTCGTTCTCGCCGTACTGGTCGCCGCTGCCTGGCCCATTGTTGCTGCTGTTATACGCGCTTCCTGCGTGATCGTTGCCCATTCGTTGGTTTGCTGTCAAGAGAGTACTCAAAGCATTAGCGAACGATACGGAAGTGGCCTCAGCTCTGGCTAAGCCTCCACGATTCTGCCACTCTTCAGCGCTTGGTGCCTCGTATAATTCCTCCTCGCACGGAAGATCAAGCAAAATTTCCGAGTTCATGATGGTCGGCGTCTGGTTGTAGGCGATCATGAGAATGCTTGAGAGAATGAATATCGCAAAGAAGCATCGCTTGCGCTCTTCACGGTCTTTCCATTGAATCCATTGTGCTTGTAGACTGATCTCTTCGCGGTGGCCATTCATGTCGGCGCCATCCATTTCGGCATCTCCGCTTTGTCCTGATGTTTCTGGTGAACTTCTTGGCGAAGATACAGGCCGAGGTTGGGCCAGGTTTGCCGCGCGTGCGAGACTGACTAGGGCAGCAATGTGGTTGCTCGCAATATCGGCTGCAACCCGATCGCCGCAATGATGCCCATAAATCACGGTGAGCAACATTGCTTGGACCAACCACAAAGGAGTCTCTCCAGCAGTTTGTGAGCCGTTGACAGCAGCTGACATATCAGCCTTGCGTCGCTCCTCCAAGTACAGCTGGATCATCTTCTTTGCTGCTTCAAACAGATCTTTCGATGCGGGATGATCGTACTCATACAACGCCCCGATGGCTGCCATGCCCAATATGAGGCATCTAGCGCCACCTTTCTCGGCAGTCTGTGACCCAGAGCTCGTTGGTGATCCTCGTTGGGGTGGGGTCGGTGCGATGGCAGCGGCTTCGATCGAGTCAAATGAAAGCGTTGGCAGATGGGCTATCGGCAGATGTGGATGGGCGAACTGCATGAATGCTTCGATGTATCTTCGAATGTCCGCGGTGCTCGGCAAAGTAGGTCCATTGCCTTGGGTGGACGGTCTTGAACCGGCTGCGGGAGAAAGCGGCGAGCTCACGGAGGGTTGTGAGTATTTCCGGGCCGTGTGCCCACCAAAAACCGACGGCTGTGAAAGACTGTTCAGCAGGGCTTGTCGAGTCGAATCCGTGATGGAATCCGTAGACATTGATGTGACTGAGCTTTGCCTCGCACTGTTGCTCATTGATGACGAAGAAATGCTTGGGCTGTTCGACTCAAAGTTAGACAGCGGGTTGCCGAAGAAGTTCGCGCCCTGTACGGGGACGGCATCCTGATGGCCAGGTCTCGTTTGCTGTTGCGCCTTTTGGAGCATGGCTTGGTGGAAATATTCGTGGCCGGTAGGAGTAGGGTCCTGCAAGCTGGCGGGAGAAATGGTGCCATTTGCGTCAAGGTTTGGCAAACCTGATCCCAAGTCGCCTAGTTGGAATGGACCTTGCGAGGTGTTTGAGATGGTTTGGTGCAAAGAAAGATCTGGCTGTTGCCATTGGAAGTTGTTCTGGATTGGCACACCAGTGTGGCTGTTGACCATGCTCTCGTCAAAGTCCGCTGGACTGTCGCCACTGCTCATCCTTGAAGGCGAGGACTCGTCGATTGCGTTCTCGTTATCGTGGCCGTTGAGCATATTCATGTTCCAATTGCGCATCCAACCAAAGTCATCATCGACCGGCACTTGTTGGTTTGTGCCAGGCACAATCCCAAATGGCATATCCGTGGAGGAAATTTGTCCAGCTGAGCCGAAATGCAGGGCAGCCGGGTTGATGGTTGTGTGGGGGGTGAAGAGCTGGTCAAGATCAAATCCACCAAAATTGGCTTGTGGTGGTGCTGTTCGCAGCGAATTCGTCACATCGAGGAGATTGACATGTTGCGTGTCGAGCTTGGGCAATCCATGCATGTTACCATGATGTCCCATTGCAGTTGACATGCCGCGATAGCCGTAGCCACCAGGACCTGGAAGACCTCCCAGCATTGGGTGCTGCCCGATTCCGATTCCCAATGGATTCATTTGGTTGATCTGGCCATGACTTCCGTCGAGTAGACCGAGTGACGAAAGATCGACGTGGCTGATTGTGTTGGCTCTTGGCCGAACATTGTTGGAAGCGATGCCATTGGTGACGTTGATGTTAGCGACAGAGTTCTTGCGCACTCGGGCATTGCCATTGGTCCCTGTCCCCGCCGCGCTTTCTCTGCGACCTTGACGGGGCCTCGTTTGGTGATTCGTCATGTGCAGCTTCTGCTGATGTCGGAGCAATAGGTCTCTCCGCGCAAAACATCGTGTACATTCGGGACATTCGAATGGCTTCTCTTTGGTGTGCGACCTTTCATGACGTTTCAAATGCTCCAGACGCGCAAATGATCGCCCGCATGTGTTGCAAACATGCGGTCTCGGCTTGTCGGTCTTGGGTGGTGGGAAGTTGCCGTTGTTCGTCGCTGTGTTTGGGGCACCAGGAACGGTTTTGCTATTGGCTGTCCCATTTGATGCTGCAGCGAGATATCCTGTCAGTAGCTGAACAGTTCCAACCAGCGGTTGCACTCCACAAAATGATAAAGCATACCGTTGGTTGTGGGAGTTGTCGCAACCTTTGCCGTCGAGCCCGGAGAATCGGTATCCGGCTCTTGCTTAGGCGTTGATTCAGGTTGCATGCTCTAAAGATCCAAAGCAACAAGCGATAATCCAATATCCCGCTCCGAAACTGAAGATGTGGACGATGTGGGCTGTGGGAGTTGATGCAGCGAATGCGACGCAGGAGGAGTCGGAGGGTGGTGTGAGGAGATTACGTCTGCTGTCGCGACTGCTCATCGAAGGATGTCGTCGTTCAGTGGGGAATATCGATTGTCCACAGGCCGAAGGCGTGAGGCGCTGTGCCCGCCAAAGATTGGACAAAGCTCGCGTCCGATTCTCAACCCTCCACTTCGTCCCCGAGGTCTACCCAATTTGTGTAAGCTGGCCAGTAGACGTGGATATCGAGGCACTCGTTTGGGAGGATGATTGTTGAACTCCAGCAACTCCCCGAACAATGAACCGATCGAAGCAAGAGAGTGTTGCGGTTTGAATCTGACAGACAACTCGATGCTGTATGGACCCTCACAGCGGTTCGCAAGCGGACGATGGAGTCTAAACTCGAGATAGTTTCTGGGACTGCGTCAGCTGGCATTCACCGGCTGGACTAGCAGATAGACTTTTGCTCGTCCCGCGAAAGCAGCTGTGCACATACACGAACAACAATCTGGAGCCTCTCAAACTGCGGGAAGCGTGTGCAGAGGAGCGGCTAACTCTATTGTGCGTGGGGATAAGACGAGCTGCCCGAATAGGCTATGGAAGGTTTATGTTGCCCTGAGGTCTCGGGTCCGGGTTATGGGAGCTTCACGGGTGCTCGGGGAGAGACGAGGAGTCCTGGGCCTCTCTGCTCTCGTCTCGAATGGGGGAGGGAAGAAGTGCTGACCGACAGATCGATCGTTCGACCAGAGTGAAAAAGGACGCTTGCCAATGACACGACAAGTAATTTGGGAAAACCTGGGGTTGGATTCTGGAGAAGGTTTGTCAACGATGGGCATCCTGGAGCGCGAAATGGACGGCAGCGCCGGTACCACTCTCCGAGCCCGATGCTCAGATCAGTAGTCAGTCCCTAGTCTCGACGTTCCAGGTATCTGTGCTAGCTGCGTCTGGGCTCTGGTATGGTCGGCAGATGTGTTCCAGGGAGACCGCTGTCCGCACAAGGTTGCTGCCTCTCTTGTCTCGGTAAGGCTTGCACTGGGCACCGCGCACCGCCGCTCGTTCGCCGCCAGGCGCACTTCACGTTTCCGTGTCAAGGCCCACGATCCACCAGCGGCCGCGCTGTTCGAAGCTTGGCGGCATCACGCTGCCGTGCTGTGCATGTTTCGAGGCGTTTGACCATTGGCTCCGCCCTGGCGGCTCCCATGAGCTGAATGGGACAGGGTTCGCGCGCAGACTGGCCGGCGCAAGGTGTGGAACGGTCGCGGTGGGTGGGCAGCGTGCGCCGTCCGAGGCCAAAAACCCTGGTGCGCGGCTAAGCAACGCTAGACCTCACTTGCTGCTCGAGCGGGTCCTGCCGTGATGCTTCATCGCGCAGGTCGGCCGACCAGCCTCTTCCAACGCGACCGGCGAACGCGCCAAGACGTGGCCGGCTGTGAGGGACGGAAGATGGGAGGCTGTGGGCCCGCGTGGTATACTGTACAGGACTCGGGAGGGTGCGAGTGCTGTACTGTCACGGTACCATAGTTGGTGCACGCCGGCCAGCACAGGCATAACCCGATGGCAAGCGCAATTATTGACGTCGCACCCGGGTGGCAACGCGGCCAGGAACCCAGGCTGCCCCACTGCCGAGTGCAGTTCGTCTGAATGATCATGCACGAGCAGGAGGGCAGTGCGAAGGGTCCGCAGGTGGGGAGTGAGTAGTACAGTGCAGTACAGAACAGTACAGGACGGTTGGCAGAGCGGAGCGGGCTACTGCTGCAGTCTGCAGTCTGCAGTGTGAAGGGCGGCAGGGCGAATCACTGGCGCCAAGGCCGCATCGAACTGTCGAGCGTCCGGTGCAGCGAGATGCAGCGATGCAGCGATGCAGCCAGCACTGGAGCTCACTCACGCACGCCCGCCAGCGCGGCCAGGGAGGGAAGCTCATCATCATTCTCATGCAAACGACGGGGCTTGTGACCTTCTGCCTTCTGCCTTCAGCCACTCAGGCCCGTCATGATTGTTATGTCCGCCGCAGCCGGACGTCATCACGCCCGGCGCAGATGGGCAAACTCAAGCAAATGAGAGATATTCCATCCCTTCGACAGGCATGGCCCACCGTCGTCCTGCGCAGGTGACCCGCCCGTGTCCAGCACGATGACCATATGGGGCACACGCGGCATTGGTTGGCTTCGGAGCTATGTGCGAGCTATTCGTGCTCTTCTCTGCCATCGCCCTCCATCCGTCGCCCACTCGACTCATGCGCATGCAACGCCTCGGACTCTCTGACCCTCGACCTGGCCCGTCCGGACGCCCGATCCCCCATGCGGCTAGATCGCCCCGGATTCTATGCAGGCCATATGCTTAGCTCGTGCGCCTTCGTCCTGGAGAAGGCAGCTTGGCGGGCTCTCGTCAGACGGGGCCGGCTGCTGATTGGCGTCGCTTGCGTCGTCGTGGGTTCATGACCTCTGCACACATAATCGTCGCTCTCGTCGCGCTTGGACACGCGAGCTGGGAGCAGGACCGGACGGGGGAGAGCGAGCGACGAGTGGCGCTCACTTTTCCGCAGGCCAGCCGGATCGACACTGTCAATCAATGATAATATCGCAGCCTTCAGGGAAGGTGGGCCTGGCAAAGCATCAGCCGTTCTGCTCTGCATACTGTCGCATGTGCAGGGCGTGATCAGCAGGAGCTTCATCATCGCCAGCAGCGCCAGAGAGGACACGGACGAGGTGTCATCCTCGTAAGCGAAGCACGCCCAACACCCTTCCAGCAGGATTGAATTAGGATGGGAAAATCAAAACGCCTCATCACTGCTCAGCGAAATGTCTGGAGTATATCCCAGAATAATCCAACGCCTGGTCTTCTGTGGAGCCCCCACAATTTAAATTGATGCACGACCGCAGTCCGGCTTCGCTGACCGTGGCTGGTGTGCTGTTGTACATAGTTGTCCCAGAAAGGGTTCTGCTTTAGGCCTTCCTTCGTGTTTTCTCGCGCAGCGAACTCACCTACATGTACTGGTCTGGTGCAGGTCGTTCGGGGATCGCGTGTGAAGCGAATGCTGGCTCCACAAGCAGCAGGAGGCACGGCTGAAGAGCCAAGGCGATCCAGTGCGGATGGAGATCTAGACACCTCCGATCCTGGCCGAGATCGGGCATGTTTCCAGTCGTGACATCGTGCTGCTGTAACAGTGCGACGGATGCAAACGCCCACCTGCACACGTGAGTCTGAGCCGCCCCGTGGTTTCTGTGCGACCCCGTCACCGGCGTGCGCAACCTGAATTTTTGGGGGGTTCAGGAACGTCAATGCGAAGCTTCTCCGAAACAGCGTAATCACGTTGTCTGGTGCGGCGACTCGAGCTCTCCGATCAGTGGCTTGGTGGGAAACGGGAAGGAAAAAGTCACTACCTTATGATTGGGGCTTCCCGCCCATCGCCAGCCCATCGTCGATGCCTAGCCGTCGTCTGGCGGGTATGCACGAAATCATGGAGAGCAGCATCGACGACAGCTGCTTCAGCACGCAAAAGTCGTTGTAACAACCTGAATGACAAACCGAGCTCCCGTGTGCATGTGGTTGGCCTGTCCGTCGCCGTGCGCCTTGCGCCTGGCGACTTGGAACTGGCAGTACCTTGCTATGTATCCTTCGCTGCAAGCATTCTCCTCGTGGCTCTAGCTGGACGCCAGACGCTACCCGCACTGCATGCTTGCCGCTCGTAAGCTTCGCATTCACTGTATTTGTCCACACCACGAGTCAACGAGCAAAAGTATCGATGGTGGCACCGTGGCAGTGGGTGGCAAATGGTACTAACGACTGCTGGGACGGCTCTCACGATCACAAAGCTCTTGCCTGCCACGTGACACTTGACACTTGACTGCATCCAGTCTCTGAGAATACATGGCGTTGGAAACATTTCTGGCGTGACTAGAAACGGGAGGAGCTGGCGGAATGTTGCCAATGATCGCGAGCTGTGCGAATGCATTGTTTTGCCTACTTTTGCACATACACTATGCTGCTTATGAGATCTTCGGCAATTCGGCTCAAAGCCAAGGGCTGGACTCAGTGTAGGCTGCGATGAAGCCATGACGGATACCCACACAACCCAGATTTACATCGCCGTCGGCATAATAATAGAGTATGGTTGAGACCCCCATCGGCGCTTGGTGAAGCGTCCAGGCCTGTGGCGAGAGACGTACACTCCACACACCCACAGCAGTTCGGCCATATTGTGGAGAGGCCGTCTGGGCACATGGCGAGCCGAGAGTGGGTCTCGTGTGAGGTTGAGAATTCAGCAGAGCAGAGCAGTGCAGCAAAAGCAATTTCGCAGTAGCGAAGCTCCCACAGCCAAACATGCAGACCATCACTCATTTCTTGTTCTTGCCCTTTTTCTTCTTGCCACCACTCACGACTGGGTGAGCTTTTGCGTCACTTGCCGCAGGCGCGGCGGTCTCTGCTGCAGGTGTGAGGTGTTCTGATGTCGGTGCATCTTCCATGACTATGTCATGAGCTGTTGAGACGTGTTAGCACCCTTGTAGCAGGTTACCATTGGCCTCTGAACCCTCACCATCGTTCTTCTCAGGCAGCGCTGCCATATGTCTCCCAGCACGTCCTAAGCTACCGATCAACCGCCCAACATCTGCTGCCTTGTCTGTCTGGAATTTGAGCACCACGCCGGACGCTGGATCGTATGTTTTCAACGTCAGGGTCGCGACCTGGGACTCTGGCACAGACGCATTCTCTGTTTGTTCCTTCTCGCTATCTCTCTTCCTCTTCGCTTGTTTTCTCTTCAAGGCCGGCGATTCAGGATTTGGTATATTGTATTTGGTTGTGATCTTGGTCTACGCGATTCCGTCAGAGCTGGAATTCAACTTTCGGAACTTGTGATCCGCAGACGCACTTACGCACCGTGGTCGGTCGCGCTTGTAACAGCAGCATCGACTGCTGCTGCCACTCTTCGGCCGTCTTCAAATACACCATTTCGCCCGCGTGTGTATGGCTCCAAGGCGGTGATAAAATGCGGTTCTGCGCGTGGAGATGCCGCCGCGCTGAATGCCAAGACGCACCGGCGCTAAATCTCCTTCAGGCAAGTAGCGGGCCTGCTACACTTGCACATGCGATCTTTTGACGAACGTTTCATAAAATTGTCATTCATCTCGGAGCTTCTAGCTCTTCGAATGTGCCACTGGAATTCCTCTCTATCTTGCTCCGTGACATCGTTGAGTCTTCAAGTATAAGCACTCAGCCAGCGGAACAATCTCTTCGCTGGAGTCATCGGCTTTGGCCAACCAGGACCTTGGCTCAAAAGGTCTTGCAACGACCAGCACGATGACATCCGACTCGAAGGAGGCAGGAGAGCAGATGTCCGTGGTGGCAAAGCTAGCGTCTTTGGCAGAACGCTCCAGAGCCTTACTTGCGGATCTTGAAGCTTTCCGGCAGCATCTTCGCGATATCAGGCAAGAACAGCATGTTGAGATTGCTCACTTTCGCAGCACAGTGCAATCGGAGCTGGTTATGCTCGATCGACTAGTAGGCAAGCCCGGAAGCGAGTCCATGTCTCATGTGGCGAGATCGTCCAATGTTCCGTTTTTGGAAGCGGTCTGGAATACTGCCAAGAGGTCACATAAAGTAATCGCTCTCACGAAACGTATCTACTACAATAGTCCTGGAAAATCATTACCCGAAGCCATGCATCACATCAACATCGGGGCGAAGAAGCACCCCATGCCGAAAGGATCTAAAGACGCAGCGGTCACTGTAGATGCTATAACAGAGGGAGGTCTGACATGGATCAAGGTGTCTCTCGTCACCAATAATCGACTACTGTTTGACCTGGCCAAGCAGGGTTGGGATTCAGGAGGCTCAGGGAACGAAGATGAAGATGGTGACGAGGCACTTGTATTCAAGAGTTCGGAGGACTTCGACATTCCACTTTTGAAGAACACCAGAGATCTCTGCAATGCAGCGAAATCGTACCGAGTTCGGACCAGACAGCCGCAGGTTCATGTTATTCTCCCTCGGATTCAGGAGGGGGAGACGGATGAGGTGGATGCCGTTCTGGAACAATGCTGTGCAGCAGGCGCTATCCTGCATTGTGGCGAAGACCTGGAAACCGTTCCCGCTCTTCGGGATGCTATACCTCGCATGTGTCCGGATCCAATGTGGTCATTTTCAAAAACGCTGAATATCGACTGCACTATACTGCTAGCCCTAGTGTCGGACTTCTCTCACTCCAAAGTTTCCAAGGAGCCATGGTTTCACAAGGCACTCAGGCGCCAAGTGGAAATTGAGGATAACGAGAAGCTTCTGCCTTCACTGTTGTATCCAGCTCTACGCGGTCGTGAACTCGTATGTACCATGGAGGCTTCGAAGCGGATGCGCGAGATTGTCAACACCATCGGCACGCCGTCGGAGAAAGCTCGAACCACTATTTTGTTGGGAGATGAAGTGTCCAAGGATCAATCAGAATTGGTAGCTGAAATGCAGCAATGGTCAGCTTACGATGTCCCGTCAGATTGGGCTCTCCCGATAAAGGAAGTCGACCGCAACGAGGGACAATGCCTTGACTGCTTGCCACCAGCAGCTTCAGCTGCCGCCGAACACATGACGGATATCAACAAGTCTATTTTTCTTTATGGCTGGGCCAGCGGCCGCACCACCATCTCGAGTAACAGAACAGTTGTGAAGCAGCTTGAGGCGGATCTCGAAAGGTATGAGGATCTGGATGAGTCGGTTTGGCCAAGTATCTGGCTGTGCCCAACCGCTCGCTCCCTGGTCGGCAAAGAGAAACGCGGCACACGAAAGGAAGGGGCGTGGTGAGTGTTCATGAGCATCACCCTGTAGATCGTAGACATACTGAATACGACTTCCGCCATGCTAGGCCGCTACCAGACCCACTGCGTAGAGAACAGCAGAGAAGGAACGGACTCGATGTTCTGTCCATGCGCCATGGCCACGAAGTTGCTGATCTCCGGCCCAATGGATATGACTGTACGTACCAACCAGTCCTTTTCACCTCTGAAAGCCAAGCTTCAGATGAGTCCGCCGCAAGCGACAACAAATGGAAGCTGATAGGTACAAGGTGACGAAGTCTTGGCCGCTAAGAATGCTGCCGCGTTGACACTGCAAAGCAACGGTGATCGATCCCCAATCCCCGGTGATGGTGATGTATGTCCCCAGCCTCAGCGCGCGCCAGAAATTGGTCACCATGGTCCGAGTGGAAGAGCACGTGGCAATGTGAAGAGCATGTCATAGTCGCATGGCACAGCGTGACAGCGTGCAGACCTTTTGGCCGTCGGCCGCCGACCTTCTCTTGGATCTGTGAGCCATCAGCCATGTCGCGCGCGACGATGCCTCTCTGTGCCTACTAGCCTGGTATTGGAAACCTACTGGACCCTCATCGAACTCTCTCATTGAACAGGGATAGACAGCACGTTGGTGCGAAGCCGATGCCTGCTTGTAACGTGCCAATGAGCCGCAGCCTTGCTTCCGATCAGAGCAGGCTTATTATGCAGACAAAGGACATAGGCTCGGATACACGCATCGGCAGTGGTCTATAGCGCCGCCAAAGCTGGTGTCTGCAGGTCAAAGTGGTCAGCCGCCGCGACCTGACGAGTCTAAACTTTTGATTGGGGTTGCAGTTCTACGGAACCACTGCTCTCAACCACAAGGACAGTATCGCACAATGTAGCTCAGTGGCGCTTGGATAACATGAACTCACGGAGCAGAAGTCATGCCTCTGACAACGAGCCACCACAATCTTCACGCGTGCATTAACACGCGCAATTCCTCTGTACGACTCATACTCTCCAGGATCTTTAACACCTTTCCAGGATGATTTTTACACTTCCGCCAGACTTTCTGGGATGTGGCAAGAACATTCGCGAATGTAGCAATAGAGTTCTACAGTCGACATGGGATGCTTGCCGAAATGAAACCATCGACTCTGACAGGGACCGCTGCCCATCTGGATGCTGTTACGGATCTTATACTAAGCCTCAAGGCTTCTAGCAAAACGACGAACACGTTGCGCGGTCGGCAGCCTCGGTGCAAAAAGATGTGGTCCTTATTATATGGCACATCTAGCTTTCCTGGGATATGGCAAGACCCTGTCCGATGGGGGCTGTCTGAAGAAAGCGAGTTGGCACATCCTACATATTTGTCCATGGTCAAATGGCTACTCGTCCATCGACGAATCCACCAAAATTCGGCATCTTCCGAAAGACACAGCTCTTACACCTCGTATACGAAGATAATCCAAAACATTAGCGATGAGGAATCGTTGTTTCACTATCGGGATACATCGCTAAAATCCTCCTACTGCACGTCCAAGGGAGGCAGTACCTTTTGCAATGTAGAGCATATTTCAGAACCCGGTCTTCACGGCTCGGATGCGAAGCAGAGAACGCGCACCGACACATTCTGTGCAGGAAAGCATAGCCGCTACGAACAATTATGTAGCCATCCCAATCATGGATGACCGGGCAAATGCTTGCCTTTGACTTTTTTCGCACACAAAAAAAGCTTCCCGCAAATTATTTCTGGTTCGTGGTCGTCAGCACTCTTTTCGGAAGGAGCCCGCGTGACCAGGAACTCCCTCCAGGAAGCTGTATTGGTCACCAAGTTCGGACATCATCATAGCACGTATCTGCAAGTGAGACGCAGGTGAGAGAGAGAATGCTTTTGCTGGCAACGTATGCCCTGGAGGCTCTCTGAGCGAGAGGAAATACGAGTGTGACTGTGAGCCAAGAGAAGTCAAATTCAACCAAGACGCAGTTGTTGCTGCCAGTGTGTGAGTCTGTATATCACGCTTTGCCGTTGGTTCTGAGCTGGGACCTCCTCCCACCGAGCCCAATATTGGCAGAGGCAACGCTGAACAGAAAAAAGGGACGAAGCAAAATGAGAGTGGTTCCACTTAGCCTTCCGCCGAAGAAATGCTGTTGCATACGGCCTCTGTGGTTTTAGAACTGCACCGCAGAATCCCAGTCAAAGGCATCGAGATCCGCGTTCGCCTGTTCATGCCAATCTTCCTCGTTGCCTCCCTTCGTTTGAGAGGAGTTGTTCGGACGTGATGCGAACATCGCAGATCTCTCGGACGAAGCCTCTTCGCTTACCATTCGCGGCGCAGCGAGCACGTCTTTTGTTGGCGAGTGCTTGCGCGGCTGTGGTGACTGTTGAGCCTCATGCTTGGGAGTTCGAGCGTCGACAACAGCGGCCTGGAGAACAAGAAGAGGTACCTCCACGACTTCGGCTGAGGCTCGCGAGTTCTTCTGGGAGCCCCTGCCGATACCAGCTGGACGAGTCCTGCTCCTTTCGTCCGGTTGTCGAGCTGGTTCGCCAACCTCGGTATGGCTCATCATGCCCGCTGAGGTTGGGGCTTGCCTCATCTCCTCAAGGTCGTAATTCGTAAGTAGTCCAGCACTAAAACTTGCCCAATCCTTGGTGTGAGGCTCGGAAAGAACTTCGGCATTTTGCTGGTTGGCATGGGAGAAGCTGCCATGAGACGCGTTCGACGGATACGGCTGGTACGAATGAGAAGTCGCCACATGGTCGTACCATTCCTGGAAATCGCCGCAAGCGCAGCCGCAGTACTCGCACGGAGGAGTAGAGTAGGCGGCGTATGGCGTAAGGTCTGGGGCCGCGGCTGGCGATTTTGCACCACCTACAGTCAGAGGGTACAACGAAGTACGATCGTGGGCTATAGACTGATCCGGTGTCCCTCGGCGACCAGCATCTGGCACAGCGTACGATGGAGCAGCAGGCCTTGGCATCGATCTTGGACCTACGGCACGCCTCGTCTGCGGATGGCTGCGGGAAGTCTGCCTTTGGACGTTGTGTATATCCCTCATGTGTCGAGACAGGCTTGAGCCTCGGGAGAATCCACGCTCATCGCCAGCCGCTTCGCAGATTTCACACATGTACGATCCGTGTCCATAGCGCCGGTCTTTGGCGTGGTACGCATTACGATGCTGCTTCAAGCTGCTTTCTCTTTCGAAAACACGATCACAGTCCGGACAGAGGTGCTTGGCTAGTCGTTCGTAGTATCGTAGCTCACGAGATGAGGGCTTGTCCTCCCATATCATTTTCGAAAAGTCAGGAGCAGGCGGGGAGTCTGCATGAGGCGGTGTAATGGGTGCTAAGCCTGCAGACTGTACTGTGTGCTGCTGCCGATGCTGTGTCGACATGGCTTGAGGATTCGCCATGGTATCCAAAGTCGACGACGGTGCATGTTTTGGGCCATGCGGAGAGGGTTTGTGCTCCCAAATCATTTTCGAGAAGTCAACAGCATGTTGGTGACTTGCAGGCTGCTGTGGGCTAGGCTCTAGCTCTGTAGACTGCAAGTAGTCCTGCCGTCGCTGCGGTGCTGACATTGTCGCGGTAAACCTGCTTAGTGATTCGGTTGGGTTGGAGGCGGTTCTGCTGTGGTTGTTCGATTGCCTGATGCTAATGCCTTTCCAGCAATTAATCGCAAGGCGATTGGAGTCCCGGCAGATGTAGGACTCTGCTTCAACTGTGGGAATATGGTCGTTATATTCTACATATCTTCACAGAACGCTCTTCACTTGGAGGCACTGCAAGACTGACAACAAAGGCTTTGTAACCGCAAAGACAAAGGAGACCAGGCGAGGACTCTTGTCGACAAGACAATGGACCTTGTGGGTCCCACAATGTCTCAGTATCGAAAGGAAGTATTTCAAAATGGCCATCGGTCAAAGGCACAACAGTTCTCGCAGGGTTTGGTGTCCATCTTGACAATTTTCGAACAGATTGGGGAAACGGTCGTGTACGAGGACGTTCGAGGGAGAATTCCGGAATCTGTTGTGCTCTCAGCGAGCGCCACAAGAGACGGACGCAGAAGAACAGGTAAGTTCGCTGCACATCCAGTTCCCCAGGAGGTCCTTACGGGCGATGGCTACATACCAGGCTTGACCGAGTGGGCGATGAATCAAGTTGGAGCCCAATCGTGCATTTTATACTCTTTCTTCATTCTTAGCTTGATCGACCGTAGCATTGTTCGTAATTCGCGACGAATGCGCCGAAGGTCGCATAAGGAATTTTCAGCGGGCTTCGTGCACTGAGCCAAGGTGAAGGGGTCCATATTCTACAACAAAACTGCAAAGGCAGTTAATGCAGAGGCACTCTTGATCCCGCGGCTGTCCAATATCTTGACTGTGTATAGATGCAGATGCGAAAGCAAACCGCGTCGATAGTCTACCACCGTACCGCAATTACCTCGAAGATGATGAGGTGAGGAAGTTGCTTTGCCAGAGGTCTTCTGTGCTCATCTTTCACTGTCTGGTTCTGTGTTTGGCTTTGCGTCCCTTTTGGTTCGTTCCCGAAAGTAAGTCATTTCGTATCTTGCACGGCCATGGAATCAGCAGAGCATCTGGGATGTAGATGGGTTTCCATCCATCTCCGACCCTTTCAGCGCTCCACCCGAATGCATGTGAAAGGTCCACAATTCAAAGTGAAGTAGGAAAGTTGGGTGGTGGGAGGCATCGCCGACTAACTCTCTCCACGTCCCACTAAAAGCAGAGTGGCGTTCGGTAGGCGGACGATCATCGGCTGGTAGGCCGCGAACGATCCAACCAGGATTGAGACTTGACTAAAACTAGTGGTTTCGGTGCCTCGGCGGGGGTGGAAAGGTACACCAAGCTTTAGTCGAACTGGCCATGGTCGCGTCTGGGCGCTTTTGTAGGCGGCGATACATGTAGCCGCAGTGCACAGCACGAACCACAGGCGCAGTGTGTCCTTCTCCTCTACACCGACCCGCCAACAGATTATGCGGTAGCACACAGCAGCAGACCACGAACCATGCCGGCCGCAATCAGGAGCCTATGCTTCTTCATCGGAGCCATAGTCGTGCTCGCCGTCCTCTACTCTTCCACCACACTTCCCGCGACAGCCTCCACCTGGAACATCCCCGAGGCAGCCAAGGGCTTCACCGACAAGTTCAAAGATGAGTTCCCTCCACCATCGAAAGATCCGCTAGCCGGAGAGGCGAGCACAACCAACCCACCCACCGCAGTGCTGGGAATACCTGACAAGACCGAGGGCGGCAAGGAGAGCGCGGAGACGGCGGCAGCACAGGCTGGAGACAGCAGCACTAAAACAGAAGACAGCAAGCCGACCATGGCTGAAGCGCTCGAGGAGACGGGCAAGGTCGATACCGAATTCAACGAAGCGAAATACGCCTTCCAGTGGGATCTCAACCTGACCATGTGCGACACGAACGTCTACGACACCCACCACCTGCGGCGCTTCAAGCCGAAGAACTTCCAAGGCCCCAACAATCCAACGTTCGCGACATATCTCTCTACGCGCAATGGCACGGTCCACGACCCCTATTTCATGGCCGCCATGCAACTGACGTACCGTGTGCTCTGGGACCCACGATCCAAGTCGGAAAAGTACCCACTCACCATCTTCGTCGCGCCATTCGTGCCAGACGACCACCGCGATCTCCTCGTCGCCGCAGGCGCCATCGTGCGCGAACTCGACCTCGTCGAATGGCACCCCAACAAAGCCACATTCGCGCGCTGGAAAGACCTTTTCTCCAAGCTCAACATGTGGAAGCAAACCGACTACAGCAAAATCGCCTTCCTCGATCTCGACGCCTTCCCATTCCAGAACATCGACGGCATCTTCGACCTGCACAGCCAGCAAAAGTGCGTGGTCGAACTCCTCCCCGCCGAGGACAAACTCAGAGAAGAGGAGATCTGCGATTACACATTCTTCGGCACAGAGGTCGGGTCATACAAGGAGATCAATGTCGGAGTCATGGTCTTCCAGCCCAACCTGGCCATGCACGCGCGTTTGACCCGTGAATTCCTGCACAGCGATAAATACGACAACTTCATGGCGGAGCAGGCATTCTTGAGTTACGCGTACAGATTAGACGGACCTTTCCCCGTCGCGTTCGTGGATCGGACATGGAATGGCTTCTTCCCGCAAGGTGACGAGGAGGACAAGCTGAAGATTGTGCACGAGAAGCTGTGGGCGACGAACGAACATCTGCCGTGGGGACAGCCGCAATTTGTGAATACGCACCAGGCGATGTGCAAGTTGTATGAGAGTGAAGAGTTCAGGAAGTTGAGAGAGGCGGAAGGGAGGAGGCCCTATAAGATGTTGCGGGCGTGAAGCTGTCTTGGCATTTCTTGACAGGCATTTCGGCGCTGGCTGGGATTTGTATATACGTGTAACGATATCTAGATGAGAGGCTAGGATAACGAGACTTGTGTGCACAGACAGGACGTAATGGACAGGTAAATGACAGAACGGGACAATGCCTTGTGGCCCAATCCGTGTGTATATCATTTTTCCAAACGTATTCACAAAGAAGTCGTTACTCATACCGAAGTAGTAGCTATCGTAGTCGATGTCCATCCGAGTCTCAACCAATGGCTTTCCACCACATCCAAGTCGCCCCGCTATATATCTCTCCCTCTCTCTTCCAACCACACCCGTCTTCCAAACCCCGTTCTAATATCTGCTCTTCGGCGGCGGCGGATAATACCCCGCTCTCGTATCATACCCATACACCTCCTCCGCGTAATACGGCTGTCTCGTCCCACTGTACAGGTCGCCACTCCTCCTTCCCACGCTTCGACTCCTCGTCCTGGTCGCCGGATATGCGCCCAGACTCCGACTCCTCGAGCGCGAGCGCAAGCGCGTGCGCGTCGCAGGCGGGACGTAGACCGTTTCGCGCACCACACTCTGTCGCCGGGCTTTCTTGATCCGATGTCTCTGCCGTGCCGAAGGCCATTCGAGAATCACGTACCACGCGTGCAGGATGCCTTGGACAGCGGTGAGGTCAGCGCGTGTGTTCTCGAGAGAGGGGGACTGGTGTGATCCGGATGGCGCTCTGACTGGCTTACCTGGGATCCAGCCCAAAAAGCATAGGAGAATGTTGATGAGGAGTTGAGCGCCGCAGCCGGTGCGGATGAAGACGGCGGCGGGTGGGAAAAATACGGCGCCGATGCCGAGGATGATGCCGCCCTGTGGATGTCGGGGTTAATGGATGAGCGAAGATTGATACGATATGGTGATCGGAGGGGATATGCTTACGAGGGTCATCTTGGCGGAGGTGAAGCGCGCAGGTAACGTTGGATGGTACCACCGAGCAAGTCTGGTGTTCAGTAAGGTAGGGGGTTAGGTGAGTGTCGTCGTCGCTGGCCAATTCTCAGGTGAAGTGCCACGGATCAAATCGCGGTACGCTCTCGTCGCGACTCATGATTCGCGCGCGCAACCAAGTGGAAAGAGAAAGTTCGAGGAGGCTCATGACTGCCTTTATCAGCGGATGCACATCTCTTACTTCATCGCCTCGCCGAGACACATGGATGGCATGCTCACTTCGCAACGCCGTGCTGGCTGCCAAGTTGCTCTGTAACGCGAAACAGTGACGTATTCTCGAACACTGCAGAGAGATCCTTGTCAGACCACAGACTTGGCCCGACTTGATCCGGCCAATTGTTCTTCTGATGTGCGAGCTGACCGGTTGGTGGTGGAAAGTGTGGTTCGGGGGCCGCATAGCTGCTCAGCCTAGAGGAGCTGCATAGCTGGTATGCGTGATTGCGCAAGGCTGTGCGGCCTCACTACTCGGTATGCAGCTTCATACAGGCGGCGCAGTTTTGAAAGTATTACATGCCTTGCTCTTCCTTCGCAACTCTGAATGCCTCCATCTCGTCCATCATGCCTTCCTTCATCGCCTCGTATGGGTATCACTCGTGTAAAGCATCTCAGAAAACCCATGCCAAAGTCCAACACCATGCATCAAAGTAGATAAAGAACACTGTTGAAATTTCCAAGGCCACTAGCAAAAGCCGGAACGCGGAACTGAACAAGTACTTCTTTCCTAGCCGCCCCAATCACATACAATCTGTGCCACAGTACATATCCGGCCAGCACTGAGTGAAGCCGAGGTCTGGCATCTCAATCGGTCTCCATGCTAGCTAAACAGCTTGTGAACCTCTTGCGACTTCGTTCCTGCACCTCCACGCAGCTCTGTCTTGACAGCTGTACTAAGCAACAAGAACACCCTGTCATTACCAAGCCAAGATCCAGAAGTTCTTCTCGATCAGCATCCATGCCAACAGAATGGCGTGTGGGTTGATGAGTCTGCGCCCTGGTATCTCGATCTGGTGATTTTATTGATGTCGTGTGTCTGCTAAGAGTCGCATCCAGACGGCGTCCATCTCCTGTGGAGTGCTGCCAACTCCATCATCTCCACTCGTCTGCAAGGCTTGCATTGGAGGCAGCGCGCAAATTAATGAAGTGTATAAGAGCCAGGCTTGGAAAATCGAAAGTGAGGTGATGCGATGTACGTTCTTTCCGCCAAAGGCGACCCGGAATCTGATTCTGCCACCTACTGCTTCGGTCGCAAAGACTTGCTCTGTCCGCCAAGGTAAGCTGGGAGAGGCTCGCCTTGCCTCTTGAAGACAGTGGTGGCATCGCGCAGGACTTTTGCTTGCTTCTCCTTGTTCGTGCTGTAGTGGTGACCGAGCATCTGCATGAAGTACCGCTCGCAGGCATTGTTGACAGCGTTCTGGTTGAAATTCGCGCCGCGGTCCATGGGAGTGTAGGTGGCTTTTCAGTCGATGATCACGTTTGCAATGTGATCGTTCACTTTCTTGTCGGCGTCCTGCTCGCACGTGCCGTTGGTCACGGTTTGATTGGACCTATCGCCAAGGTGCCTCGCATGGTGCTTGGTCTTGGAGTGGATGACCTCCTTCGCCATGTGCTCCTTCAGCTTCGTGTCGACATATCTCTCACAAGCCTTGTCGTGGGCGGGCTGAGTGAATGTGTGGCCTTGGTCTACTTCGCCGTGAGTCGCCTCGCGATTCGGAATAGATTTGGTTGATTTCTTGCCATTGCTGATCTCTTCCACAGTCCAGCCGTCCTTTTCAAGCAGCTTGAGAACCTGCTCGCCATTTTGTCTCTGAACCTCAAGCTGCCATTCGAGCTGAGCAACTTCTGGCTCGAGCTCGGATCCTGCGCCACTGTGAGGACTACATTTTGGCGACTCCGAGCCTACAGTAGATGGTGAAGGGTAGCAAGACGCAGCCTGGTCACGAGGAGATGATCCTCGGTAAAGTAGACGGGTTTTAGCAGCCATTGGCTTTCCGATGGACTGCATCAAGTCATTGAAGCTGGGCGTAGGGGGTCTGGTGGCAGGGGGCTTGTAGTATTCATCGTTGGTATCTACTGTTACCTTTCGCTTGATGTTCTTCGCCTTCTTCTTGCGCAGGCTTGGGAGACCGACCTGCTCTCGAAGCCAAGTTGACGTCCGCGCCTTGGTGCCAAAGTAGTGCAGCATCACATCAATGGTTTATTTGCCCTCGAGTCCTTCGGCAATGGCTTTCCAGTCGGCGCCTCCCCGAAGATTCTCGAGATGGTTCACGCTAGAGAGGGCATCCTTCTCGTCGGCATTGCAGTGCATGATGAATCGTTGAAACAGAGTACGGGAGAATTTGCTAAGCTCTCGGTCGGCAAACCTGGGGCCTCGACCGTCCATGTCGCAGGTATCTGTTGAGATGGTCGGAATGCAAGCCAAGGATGAGAAGAAAGTTGGCAAAAGGTCAAGTTCTGTGCTTCTCGGTGCCAGAATGTGTTGCTGTAGTGGTTAGTCCGTTCGAAATACTCGAGGAGCGGCGGGATAGAGGCAGTTGGAGATTGCTTTCGGACGACGTGAAGTGGTCGCATGAGCGGCTTGACCAATCGGTGTAGCTTGATAGCGTTCTTGATCGAGGCTCTAGAGGTGTAACCTAAACGAGTCGCGTAGAGGTGACGTTCGTGATTGGATCCAGCGACTTCTGGAGATTAGGAGTCGGAGTTTGGGAGCAGTTATTTGAAGGCCATGGCGTCACGCTAGTGTCGATTCCTCGCAGTGAGTCCGTGCGAGTATTCACTTGGTCGGCCTTCCGACCAGACCCTCCATCCCGTCAACCTTTGATGTCCTACGTAGAAGGAGGGGTAAGGTGGCTATGTGCCTTCCATAATGCATCGCGTATCGTTTCTAGCATCACGCGTCAGTAGTCTCAGCGTGCGATTAACGGCCATCATCAGCATGCAAACGTGGCTTAGCCTGACTATAACAAGAACATCCTCCAACAACTGTTCACCCAAGCTTCGATCAAGGCAAGAGGTCCCTGTGACTTCTGAACGCCAGAGAAGTCGATATTGAGTAGCTCACGGGAGAGCCATGGTCGTTAGCAGTTATAAGAGCTGACGAGCAGCACAATCCACGGTTCACATCATGGGGCAAAGCCATGCATCGCGAGACATCTTGATCTGGCTTCAGCGGATCATCTGTCAAGTATGAGAAAGAAGTATCACTCCCAACACGGGAGGTCGTTTTTACAGATGTTGTCTCGCCCAATGTCTGGTCAATTGATGCATACTCTTCGACGTGCGGGAGGCGAAAGCAACATTTCACTTTGTTTGGCTCCCACTGCCATTTGATCGTGGCACCAACACAACCTATTTTGCCAAGACGGCTGTTCCGTCGCCCTCAATTTGTGTAAGATCTTGAGATTCTGGCATCTCGCACAACCGTATTCTTAGCGGGTTGGGTTCATGATGACGGTCCAACTTTTGCGCCTCTGTCCTTGTGCACAAGTTTGCGTGTGCCAAGAACTACCACTCGTTAGGGAGCTGCCCGCTCCCACAATCGGCATCTGATGCATGTGGTCATCTTCAATGGTTATGGAATGCGTGAAGCGTGAGGTCGGAGGTTTGTCGGGCTAATGACGGGTAGTGAACCTAGAGAGATCTGACCGGGGTGTTACAGCACATTGATCCAGCGACATGTTCCTCTTTCACGGCACCTCGTCCTCTATCCTCGCGTCCACTACCGCTGACGTTCTGACATCGTGCGCAAAGCACAGCGTTGCCAGATGGTCCAAAAGCGAAAGAGGCGAAGTGAGAGCCCGGTTTGAAATAGAACGAGAATGTACAATGGAGTACACAGACTTGCCGTTGAGCAGTATTACGGTGAGGAGAAAGTCGGACATTTTCCATTGGTCGCTGGATGCAGCATAAAGTGACCGTGAGACGGCAGCTTAGACTGCCATTGTGTCCATCACAGAAAGTATCACGAGGAATGCCGGTGTGAAAGGCAGAAGGTGGCCCAGGGGTAGGAGGTCAAAGACAACAAGGCGGAGAACTCTCTGGTGCGCAGGGACTTCTCCAGAGTCCAGACCACGACGGAGCTCTCTGCATTCACCCAAATGCCGAGACCCAAACCCAAGATCTCGAAGTCTGTGAAGACAAGGATCTCCAGATCATCAACTCCAGATCTTGGCTTCTGCGGATCTGTAGCGTATACGTGTATGTATCTACTACAGTATAAGATGTATATTATGTGTGTCCGGCTTCTAGTCTGGTAGTCGCGCTGGTAGCTAACAGGATCTATCTGTAGCCTAGCTTTCACTATAAACTACCACCTAGAATATCTTGTAACATCATAATTCATGTAGTGGTATTGCAGTTGTGTATCATAAGACAGTTGCAAGGTCGAGCAGCCTTTCAAACGTCGGAATAACCTTTGTAGGGGAAAAAGCTTGATCGCGAAGATACAGTACTTGGAGTTTATGCGAGGGTACTGTGTGCCGGGCTTCCGTCCGTCAGTCCGACTACATTTTGTGTCTCGATTGTCCGGAATTCGCGATTCACAAACACAAAAACTTTCCTCGATCGTTGCACCTTGGAGGAGCACATTCTTCGGGCCTATGTCAGACCCTTTCCGGAGCCAAAGAAGCCTGTGTGCCCATGCCCTCTCTGCAGTGCCACGTTGCCCGGTGTGCAGAATATGAGAAAAGCCATGCAGAGACAGTCAATGACACGCAGAATTGATGTGAAGGGCCCAACAAAACCAACACTTCGTATCAGCACGTGAATAGGCTGCAAGATAAACTTCGTGCACGCGCGTCTCCCGACAGGTATTGTGCGCGCGTTCCTCCATGTTTCTTCGGTCTCGGGACGAAAAGAGCCAGTGAAGCACACCTGTAAACTCTGATCATGTCCAAGCGGCACTTCGCTGTTGACAGTCAAGCCCCGGACTCGGAGATTGGAGTGCTTTCCACCGCACTTCTGAGCTGGTCAGACCGTGCACAGGCAGGTCGAAGGCGCAACGCACTGAAGTCGGCGTCGGCGGCCGAGTGATTGACCCCTTGGCACTACAAGGATGATAGCATATGGAATTCCGTCGAACCGCTATCGAGAAGGGTCCTTCGGCCGATACAGGGCGTTTGGTCGAGATGTCTCTACTGGACCCTGCATTGTGGAGCGGAATCTAAACTCTGTGTCAAAATGACCTCGTGGGAAGGGATACTCTTGCCTCAACACAACACAGAGTCAGGTGAGGGTGCAGTGAAGCACCGTACCGCTCGGAATGCTCGGCAATGCAGTCTACATATGCATCTTGAGGAACCAACAGGTCACCCTAGTCCCGGTCACGGATACTGCGCAGGTAGCAGTCAGTCTTTCTCAAGGCCCTCGCCTGGGATGTGGACGCAGCAGCACTACAGCCTCATCGACGGGGACAGCCGGAAAGCGGTGACCAGCATATCTTTGAGGTAGAGAACGGCGGTGGACTCAGGAACTTCTCGAATACACACATCGGTCATGGAAAGGTCGAATCTAGGCTGGTTGTGTGCCATAAAGGCCTCGCAGCAGAGACAGACCAAGCTTACTCCACTGTAATTTTCAGATCCATGATCTTCTCCAACGCAGGAAGCGCGACCATCGATCACAGCGCTGAGCAAATTAGGATCATGTCCAACCAGTTGCACTCGAGGCTCCATGGTTTCACGACCGCGAACAAAATACACAGTGAGATGGGCTTCGCAAGAGTGGCGAAAGCGATAGGTGCGATCCGTGCTAAGTATCCCCGGGGGATCAACCTAGTCCTAGGGAGGAGAAGTCTCTTCCTATAAACCTGAGACGATGATCTATCGTCAGGCATTGGAGCACCGACCCTTTATTACAGGAATAATATACAGCCCATGTTGCTGACAGCCGGGTGTATGGATTCCCTGCTCAAACAAAAGGGTCTCTTTGACGTGGGGCCGGCCTATGGGGGCAGAGGGTTCCAGACGGCAAGGCTAGGATGTCGGCATTCGCATATACAGGACCCATGACAAATGTAGTGATAAGAGAGAGCACTGCTTCGGTTTCTCGTTCCTCGTCAACATAAGAGCCCACAACTTTTCCATGAAACTCTCCTTCCCCAATCAAGCACTTGACCAACCGCTCCAATCCTTTACACGACTCTGAACGAATCAATTCTGCCCTCAAAATGCAGTTCATCACCAAGGCTCTCCTCCTCGCCATCTTTTCCTTGGCCGCCGCTACTCCAGTCGCACGCCCAGATGGTGACGTATCCGAAGTCGCATCGTCCCTATTCGAACGCGGTATCCAGAAACGATGCACTCTCACCTACTGCTCCTTGTGTCCGAAGGGTTGCAATGAGAACTGCAGTTGCAAACCTTGATGTTCTTGGAGCACGCCCGAGCAACAAGACCTAAAGACTCTACGGTGAAAGGGCAAGTCGTCGTTCCAGGAGTCGTTGTTGTAATAAAGTGGGTCGCTAACTTGCCTAGCATGGGTTGCACATGGTTCAAATGGGTGCTGTGAAGAGTGGTAGTCTTTTGGGCTTTGAAGAAGGATTTTGTGCGGAATCAGGTCTACACTTCGTTTAGAAATTCACTATTTGTGGCGAGAGGTTTCCATTGTAGTCAAGAAAGGGAGCGGCCGTGGGCGCGGGAAGTCAGGTAAAGCTAGGCTAGCCGCAATGGAGCTAGCCGTCTGACTTTGGGGGACCTGAAATTCAAGGCGTTGGACACGGACAACTTTCTTTACTCAAACTAGGAAGACTGCCTTATCATGCGCATGCTTTTGTTATCAACATTGAGTGTTTACCTAATAGCATGGCCGGTGAGCGCCGAGTGACTGTGTACCCATGTGCTAGTGGTAGAAAGGGTGCAGTGACTGTGGACCACTACAAATTGGAAGAAGCTGAAGAGATTGCGAGACAGGAAAGCGTTCTGCGAGTACACTCTGAATTCGTACGGAATCGAAATTGTCCAGCCCTTCTACGAATAATGAGTCTAATATCTGCCTATCGGCGAAGGGCCAACGCGCCTGGCTTTCAATTCTCAATTCCTCAGTGCTTGATGCGAGGCAATTCATAACTTTTCCTCTCTAGATCGCGTTCCTTGCCTACCTCGTTTCGCCTCTAATTAGGCAGAGGCGAGCGCTCAGAACCCGACAGCGGAGGGACAGAAGATGATGTAGGCGATTGTCTCATTCAGGAGAAGGGCATGCTTGCCGTATTACTAGAAGCCGACGCGAAGGAGATGCCGGCCGCAGGAGAGAGAGGGTAGGTAGAATGAATGGCAGCACACATGATCAGCTCCCATGTTGACAGACAGCCAGAGAACCAGATGCGCTCTTCGGTGCTTTGAGTTGGAGGGAAACAGTGCAACGCATGCAGAATCCCAGGGCGTTCTATTCCAAGCATTGGTCCGTCGAAACCGTCGTGAACTTCGAAGTTGTAAAGCGCTGTGAGGCTTTGGCCCTTATTGCTGTAGAACGTTCGAAGGATGTGCAAGTGGCAGAATGAGCCAAGTCCAGCCGCGGAAGTGAGCTTTGACCAACTTGCTTTGTGCCCCAAGGTAGAACCACTATCACCTACCATTGAATCACACAAAACGATCGCTGACTAGCATCGCGACAAATGGACGAAACGATCTGGAGGTGAACGCAATTATCGAGAATGGCAAGGAAACTCTTGCGTTTGCCTAAGGGCCATGGACACCACATCTATGCCTACTGCAACGTTCGAACGAATCAAGTCCTCTATTCGTTAGAACGGACATTACGCGTGTGTGGCTATGTGCACTCACGATGAAACCCCGGCCATGCTGATTGCAGTGTAGAATGCACACCTCAAACAGCTCGCAGACGTCGGCGCCAACTACAATCCCGCCCGGATCCGCAAAGACTTATGGCGGCCGCTATGGACAGTATCCCTTCCCGCTTCGCGCGATGGCCAAATGCAGGGCCTTGAACTCTTCCGCCAGCTCCGTGAATACCGCATGCTACATGAGACCAATTGGGAGATCCCGGAAGCGATGAAAATCCCCTATACGGAAAAAAGAATCGAGGAAATGCAAAAGAAATTGGACAACAGAGGCGGAAGCAAGAAAGAATCGGTGTACGACCTCATCAAGCGCGAGAAATGGAAATTCCGCATACGCTCCGTCATGAACCAGAAAGCGAACTCAATAGCAGACCTCGCCGATATTCTCTTGCGGCAGGAGGAGAAAGGCAGCATCATTGCCGAAGAGCAAGAGAAGGCTCTGCAACTCAGGATAGAGCAGGACAGGGATACGATTGTAGCTTTAGCTGCAGGTAGTGACAAGAAAGCGGAAGAACTGAGGGCTCAGATTCCTGTCTTAGAGTCCGAGGTACACGAAGCAGAACAGAAAGCCCAAGATAAGGCCAACAAGAAGAAGGAAAGAAAGGCAGCGTTCCAAACAGCACTTCACACTCGACAGAAGATCGAGAAAGTGCGGCTGCAGATTCAAAGAATGGAATGGAGCGCTGCACAGGTCGCCGAAGCCAAGACCCGCGCTGCAGAGGAACAGCAGGTTGCCGACAAGGCTTTGGCTCGAGAGCAGCGGGACGCAGGTTCCGCAACGACGGATGGGGGGAAGACCAGTCCTCACGAAACTTCCAACCAGGGTCCAAAAGTGGACTTCCGCCAATTCCTACCCGACTTCCCACCTGAGCTAGATCCGATCGCCGCGGCAAGAGCAGGACTGATTGTCCCCAAAGGCTCAGCGCTGGATCCTGACCGGAAGGAGCTCAAGACACTTGCCAAGTTAGTGAAGCAACCCATCTTCACAGCACAGAATATAAAGGTGCAGTGGGCCAACATTCTGGATGCTGAATATGCGGAAACATGGCCCGAAGTCGTCAGCCACGATCGAATGGGATTCGTACGACACGTCGCACCAAAACCTGATGCTGAACCTGTCGATGATCTCAAAAAATTCAGAGGCATTGATGATACTGAACCTGACGCCGAGGCAATGGCGGCGGAGAAGGCCGCGCAACAGCAGAGGAGAGCCATTGTCAGGAGCATCGCGGAAACCTTGATAGAAAAGGTCAGAGGCCCGCGCCATCCTAATGCAATAAAGCGGCAGGCGGAGCGCATTGAGAGGGATGGACGTAAAGACCTCGCAGCAATCCATGCAACGTCTCTACAAGATGACTTCGAAAAAGACAGGGAGCTGGAGGTCAGCGATCATCCCGTTGCGCCAGAAGCCAGTGAACCGCCCGTGCAAAGCGACGCGCCGAAGTTGTAGTTGCTATTACCACTGAGGGAGAGGTCGTACTCGTGTGGAAAACATACACAAGACAATGTATAGTATTGCATGTCAGCCAGATGGCTACCCATGGAGCCTCCTTGCTCGAATCGAAACCGAGGCCAGCCCTAGATTGGGCCAGGATACGCAGAATGAAAGCAGACCACCGCCTTAGTCAAAGTCGGAGGACTACACTTCCCAGTTCTCCGTTCCCACAGATCGTGTCGTATCTAGATGACTGCTAACGAAGTAGTCACACTCGCGGGTTCGCCAGATTTGGATAACACAAAGAAGAAGTCTGGACGGAGATCAAGATTGAACACGCGACACTGCAAGCTCTATCATGGGATTTTGCTCAAATCTGGACCGACACGTGACTAGTAGTGGCAACGCTGATTGAAGGAACCTGGCCAAGAATGGTGAGATGGTGAACATTTCATATCTCACAACTCGTGACTCGCATCGTCGACATCGGTCCAATATTGATTAAGTCTTCCAATCCGAGAATGACCTTATATTTCCAGGTCTCGGCATTGATCGCATCCTTTTGATGAACAATCACGCTGATTGTGTGGTCACGCCAAAAATCTTTTGGCATCGTCTGGCTTAGATGTCCGGTTTGGCTTTTTGATATTGACCATGGCGCTATTGTCTGTGTTATCGAGCTGATAGGCTGGCCGAAAGACATCTAAAGATACTCAGCTCTCGTGTGCCTCAGCTTGCTTTGTCCTGTCGTTGCAACACGATCAGTCCACAGGGGCGGCTATGTCGAGCGTGGTCCGGCCACCAACCCTGCCGACATATTCCAGTTCTACGAATGACTGGAGACGCGTGGACTCGGGCATTTCAGAACTTGTGATCGCTAGAGATTCCAGCGCAGGGCCTGTGAAGATCCGTCCCGTCTACCTTAATGTCGGTATCAAAATGCACAATAGCCTCATCGACCCCAGCAAGCTCTTTCATATCGCAAGCAGCACGGACGAGGTCACCTAATGTAATGCCATGCTTAGAGCTGTAGTAACGATGAATACCAGCACTGCCACTCCCAAAGACTTTGGAGCATCCGGATGAAGCTCGCATGCTGCGAGTAGAGGGCCGACATGCCAAGAAAGCTTTCCAGGATGCTGGAGAAGACCATCTGGCTTCGCTATCTTTCTTCAAATAAAGGCGACCGGTGAAGACGCCTCCAGTGTAGGTGCGGGTGGTCCAGATATCAAGCTCTTTGTAGAGGTCGAGCTGCGGAGGCAAAAGAGGATGGCGGACCCACTTGTGATAGTCAAGATGGCCAGAGAATGGAATGCCAAATCTAGCACGGATTGGCTCAGAAGTATCAAACACCAATTTGAATCCTCTGCTCGTAGCTTGTGATGAGAGGAGGTCCTTGAGCGATAATTCAAGCAGAATCATTTCTAGGAGCTCGTAGATGCTAGCAACCCGGCCACCAGCACTGAGCACCAGGCACGGTTCCGCTTCAGATTGCATCAGCATAGAGAAGATGGGCACGAGTTATCGATATCTCCTACAGTGCGTGACATTATCCATGACTTCAACCTGATTGATCGATGCTACGGCTGGGGTTGAAGCAGGGCCCGTCACTGGATGGATCGGAGCGGCGCGACGGCATATGTCCTCGAATCACAAAATCAATGCTATGATAATCAGAATGCAACCAAGTGAGAATTCAGGCATATCCAGCCTGCTCCAGTCTAATCGTGGTTGATATCGCCAAGATGCCTCGTGTCGAAGGGGGGCAGTGGTCACAAACAAGGCCACAAGGTTCTCGGGCCATCGGCTTCATCCGATATGCTTGGCATACATGGAGGCCAAACTGCTTTGGACACGGAGACGACACATCCTCATGCATTTCCTAGTACAGACCGTCCCGCTTCTGAGATGCTACTCCGCGTCACGGATCAGTCGATGAGATTGGTCGCCAGTCGCGTTGACTTGCCGATTCCATCAAGGGAAGTACAGCGCCGTGTATTTGTGCTCCTCGAGTAATAGCAGAGGCCAGGCTGCCCCTTGACTTGCATATATTATACTCTGTATCTGTCCGCTTGTTGAACGCCTGGTTCCGAATTCTTCCCTTTCAGCCAAGCAAGTCAGCCTCTCATTTCCAATGGCAACAGC
This sequence comes from Pseudocercospora vitis, assembly GCA_026120125.1. Lineage (NCBI taxonomy): Eukaryota > Fungi > Ascomycota > Dothideomycetes > Mycosphaerellales > Mycosphaerellaceae > Pseudocercospora > Pseudocercospora vitis. Next base: position 102,748 of record JALRML010000045.1, read on the forward strand.
AATGCAGGCGCGAGAGCTTACCGAGGGCTGGTCCTTCAAGCAGACGGATACCGATGAATGGCTCTCTGTTGCGAGGGTACCAACTAACGTCCATCTCGACTTGCTGAATCATGAGAAGTTCGTCGTTCTTGACCAAGAATTCGCCGCATGTGCTAACGGTCCTACAGGATTGAAGATCCGTTCTTGGGTTTCAACGAGCTGAAATGCGAATGGGTTGGCGAAAAGTCGTGGACGTACAAAGTTCAATTGCCCGCAGTGGCAAAAGCAGAGGCAGGTACAAGACATGTGCTTGCTTTTGACGGCCTCGACACATTTGCTACTGTCAAACTCGATGGCAAGGTGATTCTGGAGAGCAACAACATGTGGATCATTCACCGCATCGATGTCACTAAAGACCTACCCTTGGATCAAGAAGCTACATTAGAAATCGAATTCAAACCGGCCATGTTGGAAGCTCGTAAAATAAAGGACGCACATCCAAATCACAAGTGGGTTGGCTTCAATGGAGACATGGCCAGGCTTGCCGTGCGCAAAGCACAGTACCACTGGGGCTGGGATTGGGGCCCTGTTTTGTCTCCTTGCGGTCCGTGGCGAGCTGTCCGCTTGGAAACATATCAAGCGAGGGTAGCTGACCTCAGAGTGGACTACGAGGTATCTTCTGATTTCAAGAGAGTCTCCGGAACCATTACAGCCACAGTTGAAGGCAATTCTGGCGATACAATACAGTTTAGTGCCTTTCTCGGCGAACACGAAGTATTTCGTGGAACTACAAATCTTGGCGACGACAGGAATGCACAGATAGACTTTCTAGTGAGCGAGCCCAAGCTCTGGTACCCACACGGTTACGGTGATCAGCCACTCTACACGATCTGCGCCACGATCATGGCCGACTCATTCGAGCTTCATTCGTTCAGTAAGAAGACTGGGTTCCGGAAGGGAGAGCTTATACAGGAACCTGACGAGGTCGGAAAGACGTTCTACTTCCGCATCAATGGCATCGACGTCTTCTGCGGAGGGTCAGACTGGATTCCTGCGGACAGCTTCACGCCTCGGATAAGCAAGGCGAAGTACCGCAAATGGCTGGAAATGATGGTCGATGGCTACCAGCTGATGATCCGCATATGGGGAGGTGGTATATGGGAAGAGGATGTCTTCTACGAGTTGTGTGACGAGCTGGGTGTGCTTGTTTGGCAAGATTTCATGTTTGGCTGCGGTAACTATCCGTGTTTCCCAGAGATTCTGAAATCGATCGAGACAGAATGTATTTGCCAGACCCAACGGCTGAGACATCATCCGTCCATCGTGATCTACGCTGGAAATAACGAGGACTATCAAGTGCAAGAGCAATTTGGGTTGACATATGATTACGAAGACAAGAACCCCGAGAATTGGCTCAAGACAGACTTTCCGGCGCGTTACATATACGAGAAGCTGTTACCGGAAGTGGTGGCTGCTCACGCGCCGCATGTACCTTATCATCCTGGGTCACCATGGGGCGATGGCAGGATCAGCTCAGACCCAACAGTCGGGGATATGCATCAGTGGAACGTCTGGCATGGCACGCAAGAAAAGTACCAGATCTTCGACACCCTGGGTGGTCGATTCAACAGTGAATTCGGGATGGAGGCATTTCCGCACATCGACACAATCAAGTGGTATGTTACTGACCCCGAACAGCTATATCCTCAGAGCCACATGATCGATTTTCACAACAAGGCCGATGGACACGAGCGAAGAATTGCAACGTACCTGGTCGAGAATTTCCGGACCGCGACGGATCTTGAGAAATACATCCACTTGACGCAGCTCAGTCAAGCGGAGGCCTTGATGTTTGGCTACCGAGGCTGGAGGCAGCAGTGGGGCCAGAAACGACTCTGTGGCGGAGCGTTGCTCTGGCAGTTGAATGACTGCTGGCCGGTAACATCATGGTCCATCGTAGATTACTTCCTCCGCAAGAAGCCGGCTTACTATGCCGTCCGCAGAGTGCTGGCGCCGGTCGCCGTTGCTGTCAAGCGCGCGCATCATGATTGGAGCGTCGTACATGCAAGGCCTGCGAAAACGCTCGATTATGAGTGTTGGGTCGCCAGCTTCAGGACGCATGAGGTACGAGCAACGGTTGAGATCCGGTATATCAGCATTGCTACTGGCAAGGACATCAGAGACAGGGTTGTCAAGACGGACGTCACGATCGCCGCAAACGGCACGACTGAGATTCTCAAAGGCACAATCGACAATGTCCAGGATGAACCACACGTCCTTGCAGCACGGATATGGGTGGATGGCGAGATTGTTTCACGAGATGTTGACTGGCCGCAACCTCTGAAGTATCTGGATTTCTCCGACCGCGATGTGGAAGTCATACCTGCCGGAAGCAAGATCACGGTCAAAGCGGGCAAACCAACGAAGGGACTTGTGTTCGAAGAACGAGAGGGCGTCCTCGTGAATGACAGTGCGATCGATATAGTCCCTGGGGACGAACAAATCATCACGGTTCGAGGTCTTGGCCTCCATGACAAGGCGCTCAAGTGGACGTACCTTGGTGCGCCATGAGCGGTTCGGGTGCTCGCTACACGGATGCAGAGTAAGCGGCGGATGGCGGCAGCGGGTCCCGACAAGAGTGACTTCGTAGTAGATATACTGCCGGTCAAACAAAGTCTCGTTGGGCTTGTTACAGCCCTTCTCTGCCTCTCTTCTATATTCTATGGCATCAACCAATTTTCTCCGTTGGGCTCATTGCTCCTTTCAGCTCGGGCACAGCTTCGCCTACACGCGTGCTAAGTTCTAGCTTCGTCTGTCCGCACCCTAGCAAGTCCGTGTGCAAAGGCGGGGTTCAGCATGTACGCCAGACCTCGAATTATAACCCAGCAAGGGTCTGGCTTGGACAACGGCTTTCTCAGCCTTTTGACATGCCATGTGCCTGTTGTGATCCCCTGCGGGCTAACGTATTCATCCAGGCTAGCGAGGCCCAGGTCGAGACGTCTAGTCTACTCTGCGTCTTCTGACCCAAACACACTCTGGCCTACGGAATCAATCGACTCTGTCCTAGACGATGATGTAGACTATACTACCGGAGCCTTGATTCATCTCCGTACCGTTGGAGGCCATCTGGAGACATCGATGAGAGGATGTGACAGTCGACTTTCTCAGCAGCATGTTCCACACCTTTCAAGCTGCGACTAGCTCGGCTTCTGGAGATGGGGGGGATGGTGGCAAAGTTCGGCTGGGAGGCTCGAGGAGGATATCTACCAGCAACGCATGCGTCGAATGCCGCAGGCGTAAGATTCGGTGCGACGGCGCGCAGCCTTGTGGTCAATGCAACTGGTATCAACACCCCGAGCTCTGCGCTTATTCGAAACCGGCGCAAAGGATAGTACCCTCTCGAAAGTAAGTCGGGAAATGCTCTCGCTGTCAACTAGCTGTTGACTTCAGGTCGTAGGCTACTGGACAAGCTGCAAACTCAGGTCGATCAATATCACGCCGTTTTCGCAACACTCTTCCCAGGGAAAGAGCTTGATGAGATTGTATCTCTGCCGCGCACAGCACTGATCAACCTTGCCGTGACTCTCCCCGTTTCGACAACATCTCCTGGACATACGCCTGATCTTCTCGCTGCCGTATCGCAGACGGTGCAGAGGACTTCAGAAGGTGCGGACAGCCTAGAAGGATTGGAGCAAGCACCCGAGCAGGATCCGGCAACTGATGAAGTCAAACGACTTCGCGACAAGATCCAGGGGATTTCGGACGATGTCAATGGCCTCTCCCTTTCCGTGGACAAGGTATCATCTTATGTTGGTGTCTCCTCAATCAACGCCGCGATGAAGGTAATGTTCAAGACTGCTCCCATGGCTCGACCGTTCCTGGTACAGGCACAAGAAGATGATGCTACTGAGCCGAGCCGGAGCTCCACGCCTCCTCCTCACGCTCGAGATCCAGATCCCCACTACTTGCCGCCTGCTGACGTCGGAGAGCGGCTGATTGACTCGTACTTCGCTCACGTACATGTGCTCATGCCGATGATTGATGAGGATCAATTCCGGCAGAACTATCTCTACGGCTTACGAAGGGACTCACCTTGGTTAACTTTACTGAACATGGTCTTCGCGCTGGGATGTCTTGCCAATTCCACATGTGACAGGGAGGAGCACATGGCTTTCTACCAGCGAGCTCGGAAGCACATGGAAGTGGAAACGTTCGGAAGCGGCAGCCTCTACGTTTTGCAGGCATTAGGGTTGCTCAGTGGCTATTATCTACATTGGCTCAACAGACCAAATGAAGCAAACGGTATTATGGGCGCCACTTTGAGAATGGCCACCGCTCATGGCTTGCACCGCGAGTACAGCGACACCAGACGCAACGAGACATCTGGAAGTGGAAATGTGGTTTTGAGCAACTCTGAAGTTCCTGTCGAGATTCGGAGGAGAACCTGGTGGAGCTTATATGTCCTGGATTCTTGGGCAAGCATTACGACGGGGCGCCCCAGTCTAGGCAGGACTGGACACGGTATTACGGTGGCACACCCGAGAATTCCCGAACAGATGAGCAATGCCCAGTATCTGGCATCTCTCAGGCTGCTGCCAATCCTCCACAACATCACCTTTTGCAAGATCGCAACCAAGGTGCAGGATATCCTGGCAGAGAAGTCCTTCATTGGACATGAAGAGCTTTTCGCTTTAGATGCAGAATTGGAGAAATGGCACGATGATCTGCCGCCTATCCTACGCGATGTTGTGGAGAGACCGCGGCTGAGGAGACAAAGCTCGCGAGATAGCAAGCAGCTCTCTCCGAAACCAGCGCCATCCGCCGGTAAGAGCACGTTTGACTTCTCACAGCCGCCTGATAGGGATAAGACCGCATGCCCGGAGGTCCTAAAGACGCCACGGGCCATTATGCACTGGAGATACCAAAATCTGAAGCTGTTGATGCATCGACCTGTTCTTTTGACTACAGCCCTACGACGTACCACATGGCACAACATGTCATCGGATGAAAGACTGGCCGTTGGTCGATGCCGGATCATTGCCAGTCAAGCCATCGCTGATATCGATGCCACTTGCCAAGATGACCTTATTGCGGGCTGGAACGGTGTGTGGATGATGTATCAGGCGGTCATGATACCGCTTCTATCGCTTTTCTCTGTCCTATCCATGCCTCCCGGCGCCGCCGTCCCAGCAAGTCCTTTGCGCACACCAGGCAGTGAGAACTCACTGACAACTCCCGGCAGCGACGATGACATCGAGAGATGGAATCAAGACGTTGAAAAATCTATCAAATTCTTCGACAGGATGCAGCAGTTCTCTATCGCTGCGAGCAAAAGCCGAGACGTCGTGCAAAAGCTCTATGATGCTACGAAATACGTCGCCGAGCACAATACTCAGTATCATCAACAACAGCAGGAAATGCTACAGAGGCGAGTGTCTATGGTTGCACCGGATACGCCCGTAAATGCGACCAGACCTTCCCTGACTGAAGCATCTAATAACTACGTTAATGGCTTGCCATATGCAGTGTCGGATATGCCCGACCTTGCGAACAACAGCTGGGGCGGCGACCATCCGAGTGGGGAGGCCGCGATGGATCAGTTCTGGGATGATATGATGTGGAACACTTTCCCAAGCTACCCACCCAACAGCACTACTTCCAACCATGTCGAAGGCATTTCACAAGCAGATTGGTGGTCACAGAGCCATCTGGCCCAGGACTGGACGCAATGGAGCGGTGGAAATCATACACAATAGTCAAATGGCCACACACCTGCACATTCCGATCAACGTTCATGACGACCTGTCCTGGCTTCTAGATTATGGATGCGTACAAAGCTACCAGAAATAGCTAGCGCACATGCAATGCGAACAGCTGCTTGCAGATTATTGGCGTTGCACAGCATCTCTACAATGCGCGAGGAACGTGCTTACGATAAGAACCAGGTGCCTTCTTCGTATTCATCTGTGTGCCAGCGCTGCCTCCATTTGTGATGCACGTTTGTCCTCAAACCACCATGATGACTAGCGGAACAGTCGTTGCCAGCTTTGTGATCACTGTCATCTTGCTCTCGGCATGGCAATATGTCTTTGTTCCTGCATTTTGGTCCCCTCTCTCGAGGATTCCACCCGCGCACCCAACTTCACATTTCTCTCGCCTCTGGATCCTTATCGTTCGCTGGCGTGGTGTAGAGAACACCACCTTGCTCTGCCTCCATCAGAGACTTGGCCCGATCGTCCGACTTGCACCTAACGAGTTGAGTGTGAACAGCTACGAAGGAGGACTGAAGACCATCTACGGAGGTGGTTTTGCGAAGCACGACTTCTACGTGCGGAGGTTCCTCAATTACGGCACTCCGAATATGTTCTGCATGTTGGACGGGAAAGACCACTCCATCCGGAAGCGTATGCTATCCCATGTGTATTCGAAATCATACCTGATGAATTGCAAGAATCTGCGAGCCACCAGCGAGAATGTTGTCCTCGATCGCTTGCTACCGGTCCTCGAGCAAAGCGCAAACACGCACAACGGTGTGGAAATGGTCGGCCTCAGCTACGCCTTTTCAATGGATTCTTTCACTGCTTTGCAGTTTGGAGCCAGGCTGGGGAGCAATTTCATTCAAAACCTTGAGGAAAGACAATGGTACTTAGATGCTTTCTTCAGCCGGAGACCATGGTTCTTTTGGTCAGATGAAATGCCGGGGCTGGTTGACCTTTTGCTGAAGCTCGGGATTCGAATCATTCCAAAATGGGCCGAAGACAAAACAGATGAGCTGTCCAACTGGAATCTAGAAAAGTGTGATGCCGCAGAAAAAATTCTTTCGTCGGGAGGTATCATCGAGACTGCCAATGAACCGCTCTTCTTTGCGAAAGAGTGTGAAATGCTGCGCAAATGGGGCGGCGAAAGTTATGGACCAGCTTCCCAGTCGTCATATCCTTATCGCATGGATCTCGCGAGCGATGCGTACGACCACAATGCCGCCGCAATGGAGACAAGCGGCGACACGCTGACTTATGTGTTTTACGAACTCTCGAAGCGATCCGAACTGCAGGCATGCTTGCGCAAAGAGTTACTCTCCTTGGACTCGCCCCTACGCATCCCGAGCTCAGTCGTGCCCAGACAATTGCCTGATTTCAAGGCCCTCGATGCCCTTCCTCTTCTTTCGGCAGTGCTACAGGAAACGCTGCGTCGATGGACTGCAACTCCCGGAGGACAACCCAGAATGACGCCTCTGAGTGGCTCCTCACTTGCAGAGTATGATAACATCCCGCCTCACGTCAAAGTTATGTCTTCGGCAATCGTCCTTCATCAGAATCCACAAGTGTACCCGGAGCCAGAGAAGTGGGACCCTTACAGGTGGCTGAATGCAAGTCCTGAACATCTCCGAGACATGCATCGTTGGTTTTGGGCCTGGGGAAGCGGAAGCCGGAGGTGTATTGGCAGCAACTTCGCAACGAACTGTAAGTGAGGACCTTCCATCACCCTGATGGCGAAGCTGATGATCGGACCAGCGATGAAACTTGCAATTGCTGCTGTTTATACCAACTTCACAACGACAATCATCGATGCGGGTGATATGAAGCAAGCCGAGGGATTTACAGCGGGACCACGGGGCAAAAGGCTGGTTTTGCAATTCAGCAAGCTCTAATGACGACTTGAGTGCTCACGCTAGGATGGTCTCCCAGCCATTCTGCATCATAACATCAAGCCAGTAGACGTCTTGCTGTCCACTGTCGATTCGTCGCCAAGTCTCTTTGACGATGTCTATTCCGACTCGGATCGGCTTGGGTGGAAGAAGACGCAAGCAATCTGACAAGCGATCGAGTACGAATTTGCGAACCATAGACACTTCAACGAACTCTAGATCGAGACTACCATTGTCCGTGTCATCGTTGCCGAGTCCATGTACGCTTTGGCTTCGGTCACATACCAGTTCGCTAGACAGCATAACGAGCAAGAAAGGCTGGAAATCCCTCGTGCCTGATTGCAGGGGTACAGTCTGGAGTAATCGAAGCGCCTCGAGACTAAAGGTAGTCAGCCATTGTTTGCGACGTTCGTCTTTGGTCTCGCTCAATGCTTCGTTCACAACCAGAGGCTTATCCTCTTCCTCGAGGCGCAGGCGCTTTACCAGTAGATCGGGAAATACCCGATAGAGTTGGAGCAGGCCGGCATATCGATACACCTCTGCTAGCGTAGTCAAATGCCATACAGGCGTCGTCGGGTCATCGGGCTCAAGGATGGTGGAAGCTTCTGGGGTTTCGCAGGCTAACAAACGGCTCTCCAGCTCCCTTGCCGAGGACAAGTCGTTCCGTATATCTTTGATGTATGCTTGCGTAACGAATTGCTGGGTGTGATGTCGCATTCGATGACTGCGAATGAGTCTTGCAATGTCAACGACAACCTGAATTGTATCCCGCGCGACGCCAGTCCACGGATGAGCGATACGTTTGTTTGGCGAATACTGAATGACGGGACCAACGGGAGTTTTGCATGGCCGTATCTTATCGCTGTCCGCTGCGAACGCAAGAAACATCTCCCACATGATCATAGCTTCGCGGAAGAAATTAAAGCTGTTGATGGACTTCTCATGTAAGGCAAGTTCCCCGGATAGCGCCATGGCATCAATACGATTTCGCATGAGATTGTAGAAGTCGATACCTAGATCAGTCGTGTCATGCCAGTTGCCTGTAGGTCCAAACATCATGAGAGCGAGGAGGGCCCGGTGATCGAGTGTTGCTTCGCTGCGCACGATTTCCATGGCTTGCCATCTAAGCTTGCGACCAACTGCGCTGAATCTAGGATGTACCTCAGCTAGACAGGCTGCTGCCATGCTCTGAGCTGCAAGGTTGATGACCATGGAGTGGCTGTAGACGTTTGAGACAACCGACCGAAAAGGATTGCGATGATCGTCATATAGAGCATACATCCGAGTGACTTCCTTGAAATAGTATGACATCAGTTCTGTAGACTCATGAGTTAACGACCTCTGCAATCGTGGGGCAACTTCTTGCGAGCTGTTTTGCAATGCTTGCAGAAGGCTGCGTTTCCTTGGCCGATTTATCTGCTGTTCCTCCACTTGGCTCAATTCTGTGATGTTGGTAATGGGCGCCAAAGATGCGACATGATCCCAGTCCAATTCGGCTGTAGCAGGCTGTGATTCTGCCTGCCAACTGAATGTCCCGGGCTCATCAGGCAGAAATTCACGAGGCTGTAAATCCTCCAGTGGCGATAGCGAAGGTGTCGTGACCATCCAGTCAAGCTCTTCGAGAGCAGCGATGGGAGAAAATAGTGCTTCACCGAGCAGGGCGGTTGAAGGAGGAGCAGCTGGGGCAGCCAAAGCCCCAGTGTTGACCTCATGCTTCGTTAACCATTTGAGCTGCTGAATGTAGCCCGGACATTGTACACCTAGCCGAAGACAGCGACCACATTGCGGCTTCTGCTCATCGCACTTCAAGTGCTGTGACTTGCACCTGGAACATCCTCCTCTAGACTTCGCATTTCCCCGCCGCCGTTTGATGGGGCCGTCTGCCATGGTGACTTCTCTCAGAGCCAGTGAGGGACTTTCGGGTCTCAGCCTGGTTCAAAGCTTGTGCGGGAGACGTGGAGTGCAGCCTGTGTAGATCTGGAGGTCGTATGTAAGATAAGCATGGTAATCGCTCCGCAATCCATAGCTACGATTGTGATTTGGATGTATGACAGCGAAAGCCTGGCCGTATCACTCGGCTTTATCGAGCAAGGAAGGAAGAAAAGAAGCCATACCTGAAGAGGCGAAGAGATACGAGGGTCCATTCATTGATAGAGGCTGCCGGCAACCTGATGATCTCTGTTGGGGCCATTCAGTCCTGGAGCTCTAGCCAGTCCTTGCGGGCAGAAACAGACCGGAGTGCCCGTATATGCCCTCCCACATGAATAACAGATACCAACTTTGCTATTTGAGGTTGAGTCGGCCACGAGAGTAACAATGCAATGTGCCGTTGTCGGTCGGTCACAGCAAGAGTTCAGGGAAGGTATGCCGATAAGACTTGGCAATTCAGTCCGAGGATCACGACAACGACGCGACTGATCTACTCTACGAACAATATCTTCCCCAGGAATTGCATAGTCAAAGAGATGGACCATGTCTGAAGCAGAGATTCCTCCCTATCCAGATGTGCCAGCACTACGGAACAGCCACATATGTCGGCGATAAAGGGAGCACGCCCTGAAGAGATGGGGCTGACTACCAACTCATGATTGTGCGCACGGAAAATGCGCTACAGTCTGGGAACTGTCTGATCAAGGAGGTACCGTATTGCCTCACCTCGCGAGCTCACATTGTCAGGTCGAGTGCGACATACCACCGTCAGGATCCCCTTTTTCACCATGCCTGAAATGGTTCCAGGCACCATGGTAGTACCAGCCATGGACATACGATGTCAACGAACAGCTGAGTCTGTGTCTTCACAACCCAATGAAGCCGATCCGACTCCCATGTGGCCACTTCGTTCACCAAGGACACGATCATCGCCCCAAGCATATGCAGACAACATCACGAGCTTCAAGTACAGCATCGCTAGTGGTGGGCCTAAAGCCCGCTCGCGCGGGTAAGCAGCTTCTCCCTCTCAACCGTAACGTGCTCAATTAAGCTTCCAATACTAAATTGACCTCCTGCACCGAGTGCCAGGATATGGGCCAGTAATGCAATTGCAGCATCAACCCTTTCAACCATGCAGTGCCGTGGCTTTGTCGTACGCTGGGATGGACCACATGTTCTGCATGTGCTCAACAATTATGGGGTCCGCTCTGCGAGAAGTCATCTGGTCTCTAATAAAGTTCCTGCGAAGTCTCGACCATGTAGACAAGGGTACTTGTGGACAAGGTAGCGTTACGAACTGGCCAAAGAAAAGATCCACATAGGTGTTGCACTGTGGGGACGTTTGGACCGCAAGAGAATTTCGAGTCAGACTGGCCATCCCAATGCCGTCACCGGGTCTGGTAGGGCTCACAATTGCATGTAGTATGCATTGACGGCACTCCTACTCCAAGGCAGGCGGTCAATTCCTTCCCACACAGCATGGCTCTGAGAGTCTTGTATTTTGAGTGGTGGTGGCGGAAGTACACAGTTGCGTGTCAGCGGAACCGCTGGGAACGGAAAAGTGGCAATCATCAATGGTGAAGCGTTGCACTTCGCACCATTGCCAAAGCTCAGGGCGATTTGGCGTTACGCGTGCTCTCGTCTAACCCGGAAGCATCTTCTGTAGGTACGCGCCGAATGTCCTGATGGCACCTGCGGTGCAGTTCTTGATGCTCAATTAATTAGTCTTCCTGTCCGCTGACGCATGTCGAGGTAGCACGCCTATGTGTTGCCTGCTTGCTCTGATACGCTGTCACGTCATTCATCAACCCATCAGTTGCCCAATATCGTCCGGAGGCCACCTCGTCTGCGCAAAGCTCAAGCATCGCTTGATGCCCTGCAGCATTTTTCGTGTCGTCTCGTCAGTCAGGATATGTGCTTGATTCTCTGTCTCATGGAGCTTCTCTCTCGCACTTCTCTCATGGATACCGACCATGGTGACACCGATAGGCCATGCCGCTTTACCGATCGATAGCCTCAGATATGCATCATTCGCATGCACGTAACGTTTCAGCTGCGCCAGATGGGCAATCTCAAGCACTGCGGAGAGCAGTTTAGGCTCGATGCTATTGGTTTCGAGCTTCTTGAAGAGCGGTCGCAAATTGTCTCGCGCAGCAACGAAAGAGTTGAGTGCTTGCTTCCCTGTGCTTGACTCCTTCACTTCCTTCGTTCGTCGTGCGAGAGCAGATTGCCATTCTGAGAGGACCATATCGAAGTAGCTTGCAAGTTGGCGGAGCAGGAACTTGTACTGCGCCGCATCCTTGGGCACAGTTTCTGGTACTTTCATGTCCTTCTCGTCCACGAGCTCCAAGGTAGTCGGTATGGGCCCCTTGGTAAGCTTCGGTGCAAGCGCCTTCTCCATCAGCCTTCGGTAGCGTCGCAATCGCTGTACATGCGTCTCGCCGAACAGGAACCGTGGCTCTCCAAGGCTTTGCAGTTTACTGAGCAGATCATCTTCCGACATGTCATCTTCGCCATCCTTGAGGGGCGTCACGTCTCGATCCTCCGCCTTGGGAAGATCTGGCAGGCCTAATCTCTTCCGCCGCGCCCTCTCCTCCGCTTCTGCTTCTGCTTGCTGAATACGCTTGCTCTCTTCCGCCAGTTTGCGCTTCTTCTCCTCGCGGGCACGGTCTCGTTCGGCTTCATCTTCCGCACGTTTTCGCTTCTTCTCGAGGCGCTCGAGTCGCTCTTTCTCTGCCTGCTCCTGCTCGCGCTGGTAATCCGCCTGTCGCTGCGCCTCTAGTTCGGAGCGCTTGAGATACTTTTTCTCAGTGGATTCGGATTTTCCCGACGCCGCGATCTGCGACTTCATCAGCGTGGCGAAGTCCATATTGGCTGTTGCAGTCTGACACTCCAGGTCGCTTAGACAAGTTCACGCTCAAGTGAGCGTACGGTCCAAAGCCAGCCTGGCCCCGCTACACCCGAGGCTTGGCAAAGCAGATCGCATGCGGGCCAGTCAGAGCTTCGATGTTCCAGTCCTGCAGCTCGACATCAACCTCAAAATACAGCAACAAGACAACATCGAACACCCAAGCAAGTCAAAGAGGACATAGAGGACGGTCGAGCATTGATGTAGTCCTGCCCATCTCCTCTCACACAGTTAACACGTCATCGCAATGGCGCTCCAACCCGACGCGAACACCGACATCGACCGCTCCGTTACTGCACCTTTTCTCTTACGTCTCTTCTGGCGTCAATCTCACCCTCACGATCCATGGGAGTTCTCCGTTGCTCCTCCGGCCGACACAACCGGCATCCCCGACTACTCGTCGCTCCTACCCTCCCAGATTCGCCAACAAAGCGTACAAATCTACACATGGCCCAACTGCACTCTCGGCGAACTCACATCCCTTTTCACAAGCGTCTTGCCAGCCCACGTCATGCCCAATCCGCCAACTGGGACGAGGCTCATCTTCAAACTCATATTTCCGGACACGCGCGCGACTCTGGTCGAAGGCGGAAGAGGCAAATGGATAGACAAGCCTTTGGGCAGTGTTGTGATTGGTGGTGACAGAGCGGAGCTTGATGATGAGGATGGGGCGGAGGGAAAGGGACAGTTGCAGGGTGATGCTGAGAAGACATTGGCGGCGGCCCGATTTGTGATTGGGGATTATATTGCTTGTTCCATCTATCCTCCTACTGCGGATGGACGTGTGCCGCCCATGCCCGTAACCAGCAGAGGTCCGCCTCGGGACTTTGGTGCGCCGAGAGGTCCGCCGCCGGGGAGAGAGAACGGTTATGGAGGGGCTGGGTATGGTAGAGAGCGGGGAGGGTACAGGGGCGGTTATGGAGGACGAGGCAGTGGTACTTTTGGTGGAGCGCCGCCGCCAGGCGATTGGAGACGAGGGGAGAGACCCGGGGGTTACAGAGGGGGCGGTGGAGGTTACGGTGGACGACCGCGACCATACTAGGAATCTGATCGTGAGCAGTCTGCCATGCCACGCTGGCTCGAAGGGAAAGGGAGCGATCCGAACTATATGCCTGTGGGTGGCTTCAAGGAACAGAAGATGGATTGGTATGGCGACGCAAATGCTGATCCCAACTTGATACCGCTGAGGAATGGCCGATACTAGGGGGCTCGAGTGGATGCTTTCAGCGCGGCGTTGGTGGTGTACAAACCTCGAGTTGTTTACACGCTCTGTCAGAGGCGCTAATCTTACGAAAGATGTGACGCTGGTCACTACTTATTTCCGCATGCTTGAAGACTCACCCGCTGGAATATTAGGACGACCGCTAGTGGCCAGTCTCTTTGCGGAATAGATGCGCCCACCAGAGGTTTCATTTCCTGTCGTGCTTTCCGTTACGCGGTTTAGCTCCAGATTCGTCGCTACCGTACGCTTGAAAAGCATCTGAGTTGGTTTTGGGATGGACGATCAGATTTGACAGCGCTGGGATACACGTATCGCGCCCATGACATGTATCCTGGCCAACTCTTCCCTGTCGTGTGGAACTGGGGGCTGCATTGCTCGACTGGGGCTCGCATGAATGCGAGGTATGTGCAGCGCAAGGCAACCAAGACCGCAGCAAGCAATTGACATGGATACGAGCACTACCTGGGCAGCTCAACCTTCACCGATATGCCTCTGGGAGTCTGAGTACCGCTCAGGAGCAGACGGTTCGTGCATGTGAAAGTGCACAAGTGAGGTGGACTTGCTTCCACCTGCATGTGTACGTTCCCCGCGTCGTGCTGCGTTAGCGCATAGCTTATCTCTCGCACTATCAAACCTTCCACGCCTCGCTCGCGACATTCCAACCCCAAACAAACCACGGCAGCACTCGGTACAACCCAATTCGCGCCGGCGCGACATCGCCACTCAGACTGCCATATCTGCAGATGGCCTCCAATGGAGACCCGCGCAAGCGTCCAGCAAGCGCGACACCTGCCGCCGCTAGCGCTCATAAACGTCCGGCAGCGCCATCCGCATCAATGGCTCCCAGCAAGCAGACAGGCACCCCTACCATTCAAGAAACGCTCTCCGACTTCATGAACACTTCCATCACTTTGGCGAAACTTGACCTCGCTCTGGATCGCGCCAAGGAGAACCATGCACGTGCTTGCCGCGAGTACACCAATCTTCAAAATCAGTTCTCTTTCTTTCCGGCCATCCAGGAACAGAAGACCAAAACGAAACTGCGCGCAGAGAAGGAGCTCTCCGAGCTAGAGGCGCGAATGAAGCAAGAGCGCTCACTTTCTCAGCATGTGATCGAGAACCTGTCTACTCACTTTGTAACCCGTGAGGAGTTCGCTAAATTAAAGGATGACAATGGCCAGATCGGCAACACCCCACCCCACGGCAATCTTCTTGTGCAGCTGGAACAGAAAGTTAGCGTTCTTGAGGGCAAGGTCAGTGGTTCGGAGTCGACAATGTCGAGTGGGAGTGACCTTCAGGAACTGATCCAACGGATCGATGCGCTTGAGAAGGACGTCGAGAAGACCCAAGACGATATCTTCGAGGCCGTTGAAAAAGCTATCAACGATGCCATCGATTCAAATCAGAAAGCTGTTGACACTGCTCTTCTGAGAAGCAATGACTTTCTCAGCACCGAGCTGAATACCCTTCGCAATGACTTCACCAATGGCAACAAGCTTCAATTATCGAACGCTCAAGCCGTCAACGAGTGTGTAGATCGCCTGGAAAAGGTTGAGGCCATTCTGAGAAACAACTTTGACGGCGACAAGATTCAAAACCAGAACGCACAAGCCACCAGCGACTATATAAACCGCTTGAACAATCTACAGGCTATAGTGGACAAGCTGACCACCTCAGAGGCCTTGGCTGCTGTCACGCAAAGCATCTCAGCCCTTGAGCAGCGTGTGCAAAAGGTCGAGACTGAGGAGCAGTCGGCACCCGCTAACAATGGCGAAGTCCCCGGCCTGTTGAAGTTCCGCCCAGTGGTCTTCAGCGACAGTGACGACGACGATAACGATCCGGAGCAGGATGAGGACAACACTGGCAGTGGTTTCACCAGAAAGGGTAATCCCAAAGGCATGCAGCTGGTCAAGGCAGAGCTTGATAGACTTGGATCTGTGACCCGCCAGCACGAGCGCCAGATCAACAACCTTACCACGGATGATGTGATTAAGCAGATGGTCGACCAATTCTCCCATATGTACCCGCAGGCCAAGGAATTCGAGAAGGTTGCCGAGGGGTTCAAGCAACGTAATATCCAGCTCGCAGCACAGTTGAACATTATGCGCGACCAGCTCAGCGCTCTTAGCCGGCGTATGGATAGCTACGACGACTCCATCCGTAAAGGAGAGCAATGCATTCTGAAACTCAGCGCCGATATCAACAGCATATCTCAAGGCTTGAAGCAACTGGAGAGCTTCGTCAAGATCCTGAAGCAATAGTAAATGTGCAGCCTTAGCGTGGCATCGGAGGCAGTCTTGGTCATGATCAGCAGCTGCAGGATGCCACGATGCAGCGTGTGCCATTCAGGCTACGAAGATGCGAAAACGATGGTCTTGTCGCCTAGACGTCTCGAGGTCTCGTGCTACCACGCCGTCAAAGTCGAAGGAGCTACAGCGGAGCAGCCAAAAGAATTAGAAGTGGTGCCGCTGACCGATGTCGTTAGGTGAAATCTCGGTTGTGCGCGACCCAGGGCATCGCAAAGCGCAGCAGCGATGTTGAAAGCCGATCTCAGAGGTCAAAGCAAGTGAAAGCTTGATCAAGGCTACAAGGCAGTAAGCGAGAAGTCATACTTTCAGCCTGGCAATCGACAGTACCTCGGGCTTCTCTGCTCAGCTGGACCATCTGCAGTGCGCATCCGACCTCTTGGAAGAAGAATCTGAAGAGAATTGGAAGGAGTGTGGTCTGTCAGTACGTTCATCCCTGGAGCTCCAATTAAACAGTCACCAACAATCAGGGCGACCTAGATAAGAGTTGGCTCGGCAAGACACAAGACAAGCTCACCGTGTGACTGGTCACATCCTCCAAGGTCCTCACACCGAATTAGCAGTCGAGGTCGAGCACGATAGTCGCTGCGGTACTAAGCGGGTTTCGGCCACTCACAATGTTCCATTGAAGCCTCCTGAGTGAGCTCGTAACCGTTCTATCGAGATCAGCTCTGGCTTTTCTCGGGCGTTCACCCAGTGTTCTAGCAAGGTCGAGAAAGGCTTCAGGTGAGATTTAGCAGCTTACAACCTATAGCGCTTCATCATTGAGCCATGTTTTGCGCTGTCGAGACTACACCTGTGTTGTCTCAAAATTATGCAGATGGTCAAAAGGGGACAAGAATATCAGGAAGTGGCTGGTCCTCCTGCTCCTACACAATGCTATGATCTCGCAAGGCTTTTCACGACGCTTCGGCTCACTAGGCATGTATGAGAGCGTCGAGCAAGCTGTCTGTGAACGTTCCGCTGGCGTTATGAAGACCTGAGAACTTCGACGTCGCCTACCAAGCACCAAGGTACTGTCATGGATAGTTCCTCGTCGAGTACCATCTCGAGCGACGGCGGCAAGAATAAGCCGCCGTCCGTGGATAAACCATGGACTTGCCCCGAAGAAGAGAAGACTCTGTTGCACGGTGTAGCCATCATTCCATCATTCAAGGCTTAACGTCGTGTTCATACCTCGCTCAGCCAAAAGCTACCTTAGTCATTCTCTCTTGCTGGGGTTACTGGGTTCTACAGCGAGTGGTCCCGCCATTACGTATTGCTCTCCATCTCGCATCTACATCGGCTTTTCGATTACTCCTCGGTCCACTAGGGCTGACACATTCAGGAACCGAAAGACCAAAGCGGAAGTACGCGCAGGAGAAGGAAATCTCATTTCAAGCATGTACTGAAAGCCTGTGCATTCACCTCGTGGCATTTTGTAATGCGACAGCAGCCAGCTCCGACAGAATCACGACGTGTGGTTCTACGGGTGGATGAGGTTGCGCGTCGTCGCCGAATTGGAGTGCGATGGTAGTCAGTGAAGAGTCTCAACTCACGGCAATGGCCGTCTCCAGCTGGAGCAGAATGTCATCGCTGTTGGGAGCATGGCCAGTGGTCTAAGGTTTTATCTAGAGCTCAATGAGTTAATACATCCTACCACTATATCGGCCGAACTCCATGGCCTGCACCTTTTCATCAAGATTACGAGGATATCTCCAGCCATAGAATCTCAAGCAGGTAGCTGGGCACTCGTACCTTTCCGCTCCCGATGATGGTGTGAAGGCTAGGACCATGTCGTCAAGAATATCACTGCAAGAGAGTCCAGAAGAGAACGAGATGGAAGAAGTAACGATGAATTGAAGAGGACGTGCTTACCCTGTATTGACCATCTATTGCTGAGTTGTTCGAACATGAGGCATGAGATAACTTACCATGTCACATTTACATCCATTTGCGCCACACGACGCCATGGTCGACTCTTGCGGTCCGTCCGCGGAGCAGTCACCAACTTTGACAGACCTGCTTCAACCGGTGAAAATTGAACATCAGCCTCGGTTGACAATTGGGTGAAGCTGGGAGATTTCTCCTTTCGCCTTTCACGATCAGTACTCGCAACGGATACTTCTTCTCTGGAGACTGCGAGAGATCTAGTAAGCATCTTGTACGACGACAGAGCTGCAGCCTCGAAGTCTCGGCTGCCGTACTCACGGAAGTTATATCGCTTCTGAAGCCATAGATGGGTGCCAGTATGCATGTTCTGCTCGCTCATAGCGACGTCGAGTGGGCGTGGTATTTCGAGATCCGCTGGCAGAGTAACTCCCGCGAGGTCTAGCTGGTCAAGCAATCCCGTAATGGCATCGACGAACTTCTGATTGTCTTCGACAGAGCTCTCGATGAGGCTGTTACCGACAGCATGTCCGTGTTCCCAGCCCTTCGCATTGGTGTTCTCAGCCTTCTCAGCGAGCGTGAGCTGGGGGCAAGTGGGCTTGAGTGCTTCCAATTGCTTTTGTGCTTCACGGATAAGGTCTTCTGATGCTGCAATCACCGAATCAGTACGCTTCGAAATATCCAGATGTTCCGAGCCGGGAATCTCGAGGATCTGCACTGCGCAGTCAGATGCCTGTGCCGCATATTTACTTTCCGCTTGCTCCATGAAGAAATCCATTGCACTCACATCCGGTGACGGATTCAAGACGGGAGATGTTTCGTTGGCCTGAAGCATGTTTCCTTCCGATTTTGCTGTTTGTTTGCTGCACGTAGTCGCTTCCAGAGCGTCTGTAGGATCTCTCGAGGGCCGGCACTGGTTGTGAATGATTACCGGCGTAGCCTGGTCTTGCTGCCGCATTCTTATACATAGTCAACACCGCCTGTGTCATGCCAGGAACAAAGGGATTAGTGGAGAACCATTCTTTGTGCACGCAGGTGTCCACAAAGGAAAGAAGTTGCGACTTGGGCTTTGTGACTCCATTGACAGACACTGGTTCGAGGTAGCACTGAGTGATGTTATCGGCGCGGGAGATTCCATGCGAAAGATGTGAAACCGCAGTGGGGAGCAGACAGCCACAGGGCAGAAACAGAACGCGAATCTTGTCCCTCTGCGCCACCCGACCCTTGTTCCTCTTATAGATCAGCCTCCCTCAGGAAACCGGCCAGTCCAGGGTACACGCAAGGCAACTCGCAAGCGCGTGTGTGGCCCCCAGACATAAAGCCATCGCCCCAGACACCACCAGTCGAGCCCCAGTGACGCCGTCCGAACAGTGTACACATTCGCTCGCTACCCGATCCGCCTGCTATGGCGGCCAACGACTACTACAACACGAATCCCGCCTCCCACCACACCGTTCCTTACCACGACTACTCGCACAGGGACGATGCGCAACTACCACCCACACAGCCGCACTCGCCCTTCGACGATCGCGCCCACACTTTACCCCATCAGACACCAGAACAGTCATATTCCGGCTCAAATGGCCGCATACGGGACGATGCCGACCCCTTCGACGACAACCAGGCCATACCGCTGAACGGTCCAAAACCGAAGCATGACTCGATGCATACCGTCTCGCCCATCATGCCCCACGAACAGGACGACCCTTTTGTAAGAGACGCTGATCCCAGGCGGAAAAAGCATCGGCACAGAGATCCAGCACGGCGAGAGCAAGGCTGGTTCAAGGGCAAGATTACTTGGGTTGTCTACGTCTTGACACTCGCACAGCTGGTCGTCTTCATCGCCGAGATCATCAGAAACGCCGTTCTCACAGATTCGCCGATTGAGATCCATCCCTCGTTCAATCCCATGATTGGGCCATCGCCATATGTCCTCATCAACATGGGAGCAAGATACCAGCCTTGCATGCACACTATGGCCAATATACAGAACAGCAGCACACGCATCTGGTGGCCGTGCCCGAATGCCACGGCAACTACGGGTGACAGCGTCACCTGCCAGCTCTCGGACCTGTGCAACTTCAGCGCCGACCGGAATCCCAGAGTCAACGGCTCTCTGGATGACAAGCCGGCTCCGGATCAATGGTGGCGGTTCATTGTACCCATTTTCCTTCACGCCGGGATCATCCACATTGGCTTCAACCTGCTTCTGCAATTGACACTCGGGCGGGACGTGGAGTTGCTTATCGGCAGTCTGCGCTTCGCCATCCTCTACTTTGCTGCGGGAATCTTTGGCTTCATCCTGGGGGGCAATTTTGCCGCCACTGGCATTACCTCGACTGGATGTTCGGGCAGCCTGTTCGGTATTATGGCAATACTTCTCTTGGACCTACTGTACAACTGGAAGGCTAGAAAGAGTCCTGTCAAGGATCTACTGTTTATCGTTGTCGACGTCGTCATCGCATTCGTACTTGGTCTGCTTCCAGGCTTAGACAATTTCTCGCACATCGGCGGTTTCTTCATGGGTCTCGTGCTTGGCATTTGCCTTCTGCGCTCGCCGTCCTCCGTAGCACAGCGCACATCCCGGGTGGATCCTTTCTCGTATCAGCAAGTCACGAGTCAAGGCGACCGCAAAGAGGGCTTGAAAAACTTCTTCAAGAACCCACAAGGATTTTTCAAGGATCGACGTGGCGTCTGGTGGTCGTGGTGGCTCGTACGTGTTGCTGCGCTGGTCGGCGCTCTGATCGCGTTCATCCTCCTGCTCAAGAACTTCTACGTTTGGCGAACAGGTTGCTCTTGGTGCAAGTACCTCTCTTGCCTCCCAGTCACGGTCGACGGCGTGGATTGGTGTAATGTGGGTAATCTTCAATTCACATCTAGCAACCAGACCACGAAGAGGAGCTTGCTCGACTTGACCAGAGATGTTTTCGAATCGCCAATGCATCTGTGAGGATTAGTTGGGGGACACAATGGATTAATGGTATTGTGCTGCCTGCATTAGAATTATTGAGTGGAATTAGCGAGGCGTATCAGGAACCAGGAGCAACGACTCTAGCGCAGTCGTTGGCATACCCAGATCATGTTCAGGAAGTAGTACGAGTAATGCGCACAAAGAGAAATGTATGAGATATCCCATGGACCAGCGTGTGTAATACCTGAAATCGAAAAAATCCAATTCACGTTCTTAGTGCCAGCGGGGTCATGATTCGACAAAATTTAAAAAAAGCACAAATGCTGCATCGTGTCCTTACCATGAGTGCGATCTCTTACAAGTTATCACGGCGCGAGTCTGCACATGCTAGAGCAGAACAATTGCCCCCAGCTCCAAGGCAGCAGGAAGTTAGGAATCAAAACGGCAGTCCCGTTCTCGCGCAGCCATCACAGGAGATCATTCGTGTTTGAAACTGCATGCAAGCCAAATCTTCCCAACCACTGAGGAAGCAAATTGATCGTCCATGAGTCTATGGCGCTTCCCTCGCAGCGTAGTATTTGAGGCCACCTCTGTACCTTGGACAGTACAGACTAACATCACTCTACTTAAAATAATTTACAAGCTTTATCGTGAAGCCATAAGCGATCGCTGAAAAGCTAGCTATTATTTCGTATATACAGCGAGGGCTGTCACATGCCTTTCATGCTTTGATTTAGATTTCCTGGTGCTTTCAGAACCGAGGGCTCAGGAAATTTTGACACAGGAGCCACGGAGTCATACGATTGCTCTTGATACTGTTCATGAAAGGACATCGTAATGTCGCCGGTTTGAGTCCTATCAGATCCCGCGGCATGAATCGGAATCCAAGCAGTGTGAAGCATCGCCGTCTTGTAAGGTTTTCTGAGCTTCATTTCTGTTCTGGATTCAGCCAACGCTATGGTCTCTTGGTTCCGGAACTCGATCTGGAGTGCAGATGGCTGATTCTTCGAAGATGCCCTTGCCGGAAGCTTGCGCATAAGGATTCTCCGGTGCATTCCTATCCTGACTCTTCATGACTCTCGGCCGAGTACGAGGATGCAGCTGGCCTCGGCTTTTGGGTGGCTGGCACACTCAGTAATGACATCGAGGGCTAACATCTGGCAAGCAGGCGTTGGCGTGAAGTCGAATGCCACGACTGAGACTGACGTAGGCCGGTAGCTTTGTTACCCCATGGACAAGAGCACATTATCGGATGTCTCACCTCGTCGTAGACTGCCTCGTCGTTTACGTGTAGCTTTTATTCTGCTCCACTTCACCGCTGGTCACCCCTTCTTAGCCGGCATGAAGATCCACATCGCCACGCCCGTCAACAGCTTTATCCCACTGCCTAACCAAAGCACACTCTGCAGCCCTCCCGAGCTCCGCATCAACCACCCAGCAGATATCGCGCCGGCGAGGAGAAGCACGACGGACGCGCATCTTCTATTCCGCTTCACGTTATGCGCGGCGGTCAAATTTTCGTCGCCCATGATATCACAGTATGTCGAAGTCAGGACGTTGATCGGTATCTCGTTGAACCCCAACAACCTCGAATTGGCAATCTGCATCCCACTTTGCAGTGCCAGTGGAGGTATGAGTGCGACAATGTAGATGCTGTCGATCACCCATTCTGGTTCTCGGGTCTGGCGACTCGATCCACCAGGATTCTGAGGAATCAGGCCTTCGATGGAGGCGAGAACTGCTGCAACGAGGATAAAGAGGCCTTGGATGACGATGATTGAAGCTTCCAATGTTCGGTTGGAGTTTGGACCGGATGGATTGATGAGCCTGGTTAATCGGAATGTGGCGAAGGCGCCGATGAGAAAGCAGATGATTGAGATGAGGGTCGTCAGCCAGGCGTAAGGATTTGCTGGGAGGCCTGCGGTGGAAAGACCGAGGATGACAGTATTACCTTGAGGTGCGTTAGTAAGAGAAAAGGCAGGGTATGAACGAGCAGGAGCCGAGCGCTGCGTATACAATGCTAGAGTGTACTTCATATGATTGCCAAGCAGCACCATTAAAGTCTATTAGTATCACTCACCAGTCTGCATGCCAACAAACACTTGCCAATTGCTGAATACAGCTGCATCTAGCAGTCCAGAGACATAACAACATACTAGCAAAGCCAGGTCGCCCCGTGCTCCTTCCATCGGTCCAAACATACGGGTTCGTGAGAAGAATCCAGACCTTCTCGCGGGAGAAGTCTTCCTCGACGGTCCATCAGGACTTGCTGACTGAGTTGCAAGGCCATCCTCGATATCTTTCTCAAGCTCGCGTTGGCTATCTTCGGCTCTGTCACTCTGGTCGGTCCGGCTGGACCGGTCGGTGGTCGCCATCTGCGCTTATAGAACACGCAGCTTGCAAATTGTTGCGTTTCACGACGATACTTTTGGCAAGGCAGAAGAGAAAAGGAGAAAATCCACTAAATTGGTGTCGAGACGTGGCTTGGAATGTGGCCGTTGGGAAGTCACCGTGCTTCTGAGGCCTCCACGGGCGCGGTGGAAACGCCCCATGGTTTTTGCTGTTTACGATTGTCAAAAAGCATGCAAAGAATGCCACCGACGATATGGCGGCGATCATATTCCAAGTTGAGGTTGAGATTGAGAGTAAACGCAATGCAAGATCTGGTCCTCCAATTGGATGCCGAGTCTCAATTGTCCCTTTCCGGATAGATAAGCGGCATGTCGGTCGCAACTGGAGATGGAAGCACTGAGACAGAACACGATAAAGGGTATGGTATCAGATGCTAATAGAAGTGTAGGCGCATTGCGGCCTGTCTACCACAAGCGTTCGCCACCTTTCTGTGCGGTGGAAGCCTTTTTGCGGGTCTTCTGCTTGCCAGCACCCAATTTGCTACCCATTCCTGGTGTCCTGAAGAACAAACTGGGGCCTTGTCCTGGCTCGACCAAATGGCTCAGATAGCCTCTGTGCGCCCAATCTCGATAGTACTCCAAGTCTTTTCTGCTCGTCGGATCAGGGAGCCTGAACGGATACTTTTTTGCGTCCCTGGCGATTGCAGCTCCGACTTGTTCGGCACCTTCTTCTGTCCGAGGCGCGGCCGTGATGCGTGACTGGATACTATGAATGGGATCCATTTCTCCCTTCAGGATCTTTTTGATGGCGAAGGGTGTATAGTATCTTGTCGTGACCGACCCGCCAAGCTTCTCCACTGTGTTGATGGCTTCAGCACTCGCGCGCGAAACAATGATATTGATTGGTGTTGTGAGCTCTTCCTTGCCCCGAGCGAGAAGCTTGACCCCATCTTTGAATCCATGCACGCAGCCAGATTCATCAAGTTCTTTCAGAGTGATCGGTTTGGACGGATCTAGTCGACCTTGGTTTATCCAGTCCTGTATGCGGTTGAGATTCACCTTGCTCATGTCCAGGGAGAAGCTGGCATCGATATTAGAATGGCATGTATCATCTGCACGCCCAGGTATGGCACCTACTGGTTCTTGAAGCCTCGCTTGCCGGCCACGACCCAGTCAGGTGTCTGGCCTCCATTGAAGCCCGCGGGAATTTTGCCATGCTGACTCTGACCTTTATGGCCGCGACCAGATGTCTTTCCTTTTCCGCTTGCAGGTCCGCGACCTCGTCGTATGCGCTTGTTGTATGCGCCCTTGGTGTCTGAGAGCGAGGAGAGGATCGAGGCCGATCGCTGTTGGTTGAGAAAAGGGTAGAGGAAGGGCGCTAATGGCTGATATGTTTGCTGAATGGGGAGGGTTACTGCTGCTCGGCGCAACAGCTGCAGTCGTGGGACCATGGCCAATGTCGTTGATGCTCGAGGCCGTGTTACTCTGGTGGTGGTGGTTAGTGGTGGCCCCGGCAGCGAGGCTCGGAATGGGTGTGGCCGCGGGATTAGTCACCTTTGATGCCACCGGACTGCAGTGGACCTCAAGTTGCTTTCCAGCTGGACACGGGAAAGGTCACCATGAGATGACCCTCTCCTCCTCTGCTATACCGCTCGACAGTATTGGCGGCATGCGGCCGTCATGCCATTAGGCGCACATGTCCAGTGCAAGGAGAGCCTGCCAAGCCGCAGAATCTGCATCCCTGTAGCCCTGCTGCTTCTCGCCTTGTTCGTCACCAATGTTACCGTCCTTTGGAGTGACCATGCAACATCCATTCTTTACGAAGAATGGCTTCCCGCCGCTGCTGGAGGCAGCGAGCAGAGAGTAGGCGCTCATGCATGGACGAAGACACGAGAACCCACGCCATCAGTGCCAGTAAACGACAAGCATCCCGTCAAGCAGTTGATGCTCGATGCGGATAAAAAATTCCAGCATTACGATAACGACAGAAGCAAGACTTTTAGTGAAACAGTTCAGAAATACAGATTCAGACACGGCAGGCATCCTCCGCCAGGCTTCAAGGATTGGTACCAGTTCGCAAGGAAGCGGAAAGTGTACAATATCGATGACTTTGATCAGATCAATGATGACCTGAGGCCTTTCTGGGCCATACCGCCAGCTGAGATTCGCAACTTTGCAGCACACACTAGCGACGAATGGCACGACTTGATCGCTACCATCTCACTGAGAAATGGTCAAGTTTTCCAGGAGGAATGGGGATGGCGGAGTGAGACGTTCATCAAGATGCTCAAGCAGGTTGCAAACTATCTTCCGGACATGGACATACCTATCAATCGCATGGACCAACCTCGAGTAATTGTTCCATGGGAGGATCTTCAGGCGTACCTCAAGGTTGAAGAGGATACACGGAGTCTGGCTGAGGCAGGTGTTGTTGATGCCTTCACAAAAGGCATGTCTGGCATGTTCACACCTCGATTTCAAGTTCCGGAACCGAAATGGCTACATCGCTGGAATCCCTTCGTCTTCCCCAACTATCGTGTCTCCACACCTGATGACGCGCGTCCAGATTACGGGTGGTTCAACTACGCAGGCGGGAACCTCATGGATCTCGCTGCAAAGGCATGTCCTGAAGGTTCGTATGCGAGGAACCCAACCTCTGAGGTGCGCCTCAAAGAAGCGGAACGCCTCTACAAGCACGAACAGGGCGGCTTTATCACCAATTTCAACATCTCCTCGGATCTGTGCAATGTCGGTCCACAGTTGGCAAACCTCCATGGCATACTATATGCCAGCACATCGATGCTAGTCACGCACAAGCTGGTTCCGATCTTTGGTGAATGCCGTCTGAACATCAACAATGACATCCTGTTCCCTGCCAACATGTACTGGAAGAAGGACAAGCGCTACAGCTACGATGATGGACAAGATATCGATTGGGATGACAAGGATGACACGATGATCTGGCGTGGCGTCACCAGCGGAGGCAATACCGTTGCGGACGATCCTCAACGATGGCGAAACATGCATCGACAGCGTCTTGTTCTCATGACCAACAGCACCGAGCTTGGCGATAGTAAGACTTCGGTCCTAGCGAACGAGGGCCCGACGAGTGCCCAGTACACGATACAGGACTTCAAGCCTGCAGACTTTGCTGAAGAGCACTTCGATATTGGTTTTACTGAGAAGATCGCTTGCATCCCGAACTGCGACTTCTACAACGCTTCGCTTACGCTATCGAACCAGACGAGCTTTGCCGACACTTTTCGATCCAAATACCTGATAGATGTTGACGGACATTCTTTCTCTGGGAGATGGCGGGCGTTTTTACAGTCTCGATCTCTCGGCCTCAAAGCCACGATATTTCGCGAGTGGCACGACAGCCGTCTATTCGCATGGCGGCACTTCGTGCCGATGGACAATCGATATGACGACCTGTACAGCTTACTGCTCTACTTCGTCGGCGTGAGTCCAACGCCTGACGGTAGCCCTACCCAAAAATCCGAAAGTGATGTCACAGTCTGGCGCCATGACTACGAAGCGAAGAAAGTGGCTGAACAAGGTCGCCAGTGGGCGGCAGATGTTTTGCGACCAGAAGACATGGAGGTGTACCTGCTTCGACTCCTCCTTGAGTACGGGCGAATCACCGATGACAATAGAGATCGAGTCGGGTTCGTTGGTGATGGCGGCGATGAGATGAGAGCATTCGACCTTCGCGTGCCAGCCGTGGAGTGAGCGTCAAGCATAGAGGACCTGAGATGGGAACGTTCGCGTTCGTTGATAGAAGACTTCTAGGCCAATCAATCTGCTTGGTTAGCACGATACGGTACAAACTCGCTTATGAACCCGTGGTTGGAGATGCGCCGGTAGGTATTGTAGCGTGTTTCAATTCCTGTTGGATGTGTAGTCTGAGTGATGCCGCTACTGCTCCTCCATCGGCCAATCGACGGCCGAGCATCTATGGTGACTGCATGTGGCTTCGGATTGATGGAGCGCGGATTGAAAGCGGAGACGACTCGGATCTGTTTCTAGGTAGATGTCTGCGAGCAATTGTGCATGGGCGGCCTTGAAATGGGCAAGAACAAACACTTGACTTGGACTCACCGTCTCGTCCCCGTGGCAATCGTTGAGAAAGGTTTCAGGGCATGTATGGCGGGCATGGCTCGATGTAAGAAAATCCGTTCACGAGGGGGGTAAATGCAAAAGAGCCCTGTGCTCCAGACCAGACGAACAAGTTGTAACCGAGCCTGTGAGACTGGTTCGTCCAATTATCCGAGTGTGATCGCAGTCAGTTCATGATTCCCAACAATGGAGTACAGGTCCGCGTCTCCCTGGAACCACCTTCGCACTCACACCTGGATAGAGACGCGTCTGCTGATAACAGTTGAGTGGCATTGCTAGGAGACCTGCCTCGTCCCACATCGGCGAGAATGATACTAGCAGTCGGGCGAGACGGCACATCTTCGCTACCAGCATGATCGGTCACGACGGGAAGCAGTCATAGTTCATCGATACATGGCAAATCACACTCGCCCTGTGTGTGTTCAGCTACAAACGCGCTGCAGATCGGGAGATGACGGCCCAGCAGACCCCCCCCCCGTACCTGGCTCGCGCGCGCGCGTGTGTGTATGGTGTGTTCTCATCAGGTAGATTGTTACGCCGAGGTCTGGAAAATGCATGAAGTTGTTTCGCCGCCGTGAGTGCAAGTGTGACGACTTGCCTGCTTGCCAAGTCAGTGGCAGACGTGGTTGATCACAGTTATCCCAGTCCACGGAAAAACGAACGGAGGAAGCACCTTGTAATTAAGGGAAAGGCTTTGCTCGCGCATCGTACTCTTCTCAGCTTGGCCCGGCGGTCGTGGCAGAGCTGACACGGGCGACCTCGAGCATGGAACATGTTCCCGAGTACCGATAACAGAGAATGCTTCGCAATCTTGTGACATTTCACTTCGTATGGCAAAAGCATGGGCGTCGGAGGCGGAAATAAATGTCATTCAAGTTTCCCTGTAATAAATGGGCTCCAGTGTCAAGCTGGTCATCAGTGCGATTGAGGAAGTTGCATCAAGCAACCTTGCGAATCTTGCCTATTCGTGGACGCCGAAGCCACCACCAGCTTGGGATACAATGCCACGAACTCTCCAATGACTGCGTCCAACATGTTCGTTCCTCACAGTGTTTGCAGTGATCCGTCCTGACGGTTGCGTCTTGGTTCAAGTCCAGACAATACGGATCTATTACGGCCGAGTTCCAGCCGTGGACTTTGGAAAGCGCGCGGTTGAATTGGTGAGGCCACGGAGAACCTGGCGGCTGCTAAAACCATGATTCCTCGCACAGATCCTCACTCCTCAGTACATATTCCCGCGTGGTTCCGAAACGGTCGTATATGGCGGATGAGGCACAGCTACGTCCGGGATCATCCATTTCGGCGATACGGGAGATGGTTGTGGTGAGGACATGATGTAATTTCTGTGGCCCAGGCCGGTCAAAGCGATCGGGTGTGATATCACGTCTGGTACAGAGGCAGCAGTTGCAGGGTCCGGGGGACTAATACACTTGCGTACCTAGTCAAACAGTAGGCGATGGCCCCAAAACGGCAATTCAGCTCATGGACAGGACGAGAACATGGTTGGCCGATCACGATGTCCAACAGCTACCGATGCTGGATGGAGTTTGGGTATGAATGCGGGTAGCACTGTAGCAAATGGCCTCTGGCACTTTGAGTCGAGACCAAACTATATCTCGAACATGTCTCGAGGTCAGGGCTCGCACTTGATCATCCTAGGCGATTCGGCTTGCTGCTAAGATTCAGCCTGGGTGGAGCTGGCTGAGTACGTGTTGAAGCAACGGCAAAATGTACAGATCCGCGGTAACATGATACCCATGAGATCGGTGTCCGAGATGTGGCTGTCGTGAGAGGACAGCTTCCCCGTCTCACGCATTAGACACGACACAGTGTTAGGCTGGGTACCGAAGTCCTGCCGATGATATCGCAAGTATCACGTCGACTTGGCACAGGACCCACGGCTATGGAGACGCTGACAGCGTTCGAAGAAAGCCTCCACTCCGTGGGGTTTCAATTTCGACCATGTGAGATTGACTCGGGAGGATCATCGGTAAGGCCAGGTTCTGTCGGCGGTGGCATGAGGCCACATGCGCTGTGAAAGGGAGGCGTCACACATTGTTAGTGCTGTGGGTTGGTAGGAAGGCGGCGGATGGGACAAAGTTTGCATCCAAATCAGTTTTTTGTCCCTGGCTCAGTTCTGCAGGTTGTCTAACGACCGAGGAACATCCAGCAGAGAACTTTTTAGCCAACTTTTGCGCCATGGCGGGCGAGAGACTGGTTCAAGGGAGGACGGAGCAGTTGCACACTCACGGCTTAGACACGAGCAGGATCGCACGCCAAGGGATGGACTATTGGAAGAGGCCGTGAAAGTTACGCACTCCTGGGGGCGGGCAGCAGCTTGTGTGTATCTCGAACAGTGGCCATCGGTAGCCTCGCCTTTCGCGGGCCAAGACTGGGAGACCGGACGGGTGCTACGTGTTAGGATGGCAGGTAAGACGGGAAATGATGCAGGCAAGCTTTCATCCAGCCCGCGACAGGCTGCTGGCCGGATGGCAAACGCGGGACTGAAACCTGAGATACTATAATCATGATCATGCAGGG
Organism: Pseudocercospora vitis; assembly: GCA_026120125.1. Taxonomy (NCBI): domain Eukaryota; kingdom Fungi; phylum Ascomycota; class Dothideomycetes; order Mycosphaerellales; family Mycosphaerellaceae; genus Pseudocercospora; species Pseudocercospora vitis. Next base: position 132,528 of record JALRML010000045.1, read on the forward strand.
CACGACTGGGCACACGAGCACATGCAGTCTGCCCTTTGCCACCATTGATGGGAGGCTGCAGTCAGATCGTCACTGCAAGTTGCTGCTTTAAACCAAGTCATGATGGAAGGAGTGACCTGCGGTCAGAGCGGATGTTGCAGGAGAAGTTGTACCAGCTGGAATCTTAAAATGCCGATAGTTGCCAGAGCTGCATCGTCGACGCCTCCGATTGACCGCTTTTTGCCTCATCCCCGCAGCTGTGTGCGTGCGAGGCAGAGGCAAACTCCATCCTTGACGACTCCTGATTGATGAGCGCCCGCCGCCCGCCCACTGTTGCATCCCCAGGCTACTCGAGGAACGGCGTGTCACGGTCAGCATCATGGTGCAAACCATAGGCAGGTGTGCGCATCTCTCTTGGAACATTCGGCGCTGGGGATACCCAGGGGACAGATTCACCAGAGCCGTAGCATCGTAAGGATGACGCCGAACGAGTTCCACCTCGCGTCGGTATCGCACGTCACCCATCCCATCGTGTGATTGGGCATATGGCAGCCGGAAGTCTGTGGATAGCCGCCTCTTTCTCAACCCTGGCCTTCGCGTGCAATTGCAACCGCGAAAGAGTCGGCGTGTCACCAGGGTGAACGAGACCTTTCAAAGGAGCAGAGACACGGAGTCAAAATTCCGCGCGTCTCGCCCCCTACTTCTGTCAACACGCCGGCTGGCGCTCGACTTCGGAGCCCCTGGGGCATTGTGAGCAAATGGATATTGCGCATACACCGTTCACGGTGGACGAAGTCTGCGTGGGTGGACCTACTGTCGCTGATGCACACCAGTCCACGTATGGACGCGATGCGGAAAGGAACAACCATGATTTCTGTCACGTCCGTGGCCGACGGAAGTCGACCGCTAATAAGTACTGACCTTGTTCGCTGTGCCGGTGGGCTGCGCCACGGCACGATTGCGTGCGCATGGGACAAAGCTAGTGAGATCGGTCCTTCTCATCTGACGGATGACAGCGCTACTAGAGAACGAAGAATAATAAGTACGACCTCCGGCCGACGTGCTCCAGTCACAGCGAGCTGTGGTAGACCGCTGAGTGAAGAACCTTGCTGCCTGTCACCGACCATCGGATGAAAACCTTGGTCTCGGACAATGTAGTAAGTGCTGAAAGCGGCAGCGAGGCTTGGTTGCTTCTCCTCACTGGCACCGTCTCCACCGCGCACACCAGGAATATCTTGTGAAGAAACTTGCTGTGGCGTTGGATGCGCGACAATCCATCATGCAGCCGATGATACGAGAGCCAGACTGTGCGTGGCCATCGTTCCACATCGCACGAATAGTCTTGAAGCAGCTCGCCATCCGTTCTTGTGCCTTGGCTCTCCATCCCTGTGTGCCGATGGATGATGGACCAGCTGTCTAGCGTACGCATGTGTGGAACTGTCCATGTGGCGTCCTGTCTCAGACTCACGGAGCGAATGAACCAACACAGGCCGGGCCCTGCATTCCAACACTTTTGTTGTGGGTGCGGCGCACCGATCAGCAAAGTTGCTTATTAGATCATATCGGGGGAGACGGTGACACGAGTTTCCCGACAGCGTATGACATGCGCGGAGGCTGGCTGGCGACGAGATCACGAACGCCGCATGCCGGCGTGCCTGAGTATATATGAGAGACCAAGGTATCGGCATCCTGCCGAGCCTCACAATCTGCCAGACCGTAGAATGGCCAGCGAATCCTAAAAAGTCGTGCAATAGCGAGGCACGGATATGATTGTGCCTCCCCCAGTCCAGGCGCTGGCTCGGCTGCAACAAGGCCGCTGGGGATGAATGCCAGGAGCGGCGTACATGGTGAGATTCGGGATTGCGCCGTGGTAGGACTAGATTGGCGATCGTTGCTCGCGTCGAAAATTCTTATCGAACTGCCGTCCTCGGTGATGTGTGATGAGAGTTCACGATAGACAGGAGTGGAGGCGTGGACGGGGGTTGCCCAGACTTCACGTACGCAGGCCGTACGAAGCAACAAACTACTAGTGCCAGCACGCAGATGATTGAATCTCGCGGGTGTGCGGTCGAAGTCACCACAGCGCCTGCCCCAACCAGCGCGACCGTCCTTGCGGCTAGCCCCCCGAAAGCTTGTTCGCTGGGGGGAGTGGTGCCGTCCTGCGAAGTATGCCCGCCACGACGTGACGATCAATCCAGCGGTGTCATCAGCAGGCAGGAAGGAGGGCGTCGTTTGTGCCCTTCGTCACAGGACTCAGGAGACGACGGCATGCACCCACCGTCCAACATCGCGCCGCGGGTGCAGCTGCTCCACCACGACAGTATGTGCAGGAAAATGACGGCAGGATTTGGCTGGCTCGCGGACAGCAACACGACCTTCCAAAGACTTGCGACAGGCGATCTGAGCTAGCCTCGAAATGCTCCACCCATGCAAGCGCTTTGCCAATCAAGGGTGGGCTCGTACTTTGAACTTCCACGCAGAGTCAGAGCTCGATTCAAAGTCAAAAGATTCATGCAACGCGCAAAACCGAACCCCTCTCGGCGCGGAGGGGAGTACGTAGTGCGATGAGTGTTCAGCTCATCATCATCATCACCATCATCGTCGTTGCCGATGGCTAGCGCTTGCTAGATGTGGAGAAAGGACGGAGAGAGAGTGCGAGATACGCCACCCGGAAGGAAGGCCAACGACACACATCGTACTCGTGGTGATATGAGGGTGACCTGCCAGCATGTTCCTTCGAGGTCGTTCGGAAGCGACACGAACGAACCTGATGCAGCCCGGTCCATCGAAAAGTGTCTGATTCCGCTCATTTGCCTGCATGCTTCGGCGTGCCGCGCACCCATCTGACACAGGATCTAGTACAACAGCCCGCAAATTGTGAATCCACGCATTAACGCCTGTGCCCATCGCTTAATTAGCACGCCCATTCGCGATCCCCGGCCACCTGTGATGAAGGAGTGAAGACGATACGACGAGCGGTCCTCCGTGACATCTGGTACGCTGTATGCACCCGGCGAGCGGATGCGACGGCGTGCAGTCGGTGGTGATCAACAGATCATGAAGATAGTACTATATCGCTACAGAAGGCCCAGGCAGCGGCTGCCGCGTGCCAATCAGGGCGATGGAGTGGTAGCTGCTTGGCAGCCAAAAGTATCGTCGTAGAGGCACATGCCGCAAACAGCTCGCTGACGACCCGTGGCGACGGGTGCAGAATCAGACTAGCAGCGACGCTCGGCTCGCCTGCATATTTTGGGAGTCCGTGAGGTGTGTTAAGTATGTATGTGTGTGTCAGTGGTGTGTGTCTGGGTGTGTCTGGGTGTGAAGGAGAGCGCGCGTTCTCAGCGGCAGTGTTTGCATGCGTGTGCATATGTGGAACTACGACTTGTGCGCAAGGCGTGACGATAAGTGGCCCCTGTCGTTCGTTGATGTCAAGTCACGCCCGCCGTCCTTGTCCACCCTTTCAATCTATTGGGATCAGCCTCTTGGGGAGCAGCAGCCGAATGCGATCCGACGACTGATTCACTTTATGCTTCGCTCTGCGGCGCGTCCACGGTTGCAGTCGCAAGTGCATGCCCTGGGCGCGGAAGCTTGCTGAGCCTGGCACCAGCCTATGATGGCGCATCGCTGCGTAAGGCCCGATTATTATTTGCACTGATGACCATCAGCTGGTGCTGGGCACAGGTCCAGGTCCCCGTTGGAGAGAGGCGTGAGACTTAGTGGAGGGATGGAAGGGCCTTGGACGGCCTATTTCCTCCATGCCGCCAGACCATGCTGAGTTAAGGGCCATGTCTGTTGAGTAGGGACAACGGCAGGTGTGGGTTCCGTTTTAGCGTTAGGGCGCCTGGTGCTGGGTGCAGTGTGCCGCCCAGAGTCTGAGTCTGAGTCTGAGTCTGATCTGCTGAGTGGCCCGGCGGCGGCCGCTGCTGATGAGCCTGGGCTGCGAAGCCTGCGACGCAGTGGATGGAGTGGAGGGACACGGTCAGAGGCTGCTGGTGCTGGTGCCGGTGCTGGTGCCGGTGCTGGTGCTGGTGCTGGTGCTGCTGGCTTGTATCATCCTTCCCCATCCATACCACTAAAGTGACCTGCTGTCGCTGGCCTGCCGAGCCGAGCGAGCCTGTCTGGCTGGCTGGCTCGCTGGCTGGCTGGCTGGCCGGCTGGATGGTGGGTGGGCGGGCGGGCGGGCCTGCTTGCTTGCTTTGCCTGCTTGCTTTGCCTGCTTTGCCTCAGATCCAGAGCGGCGCTCAGACCTGCTTTCCCTCCTGGAGACCCGCCCAATGCACATCCGCTGAGCCATCGCCCTTTCAGCCTGCCTTTTCCCTTCCCATCCCAAGCCCAGCGTGTGCTTCGTGCTCCGACGCGACGCCATAGCCATGCGATCATTCTACGAACCTAGTACCTTGATCACGGACGCTAGTATCATGCACCGGCGCGCGCTCCCTCGCTACAGGACTGCACTGTATTATCCTGCCGCCTGTGTCGGTCGGTACGGTGCGGTGGAGTTGGGCCAATTCGTACCTCTGTCGCCCGCCCGCACGCACACACGCACGCAACGCACGCACCTACGCACCTACGCACCTACGCACATGCCTCTGCACCTCACTGCCGCCGCCCTTGCGTGAGCAATCAACAACAACCTACTGTACCTGCTACCTGTTGCCACAACCTGCATCCGCCGTTGCCGTTTCCGTTGACATCCCCGGCACTCTTCGAACTATCTCCTCCTGCTGAGCGAACCACTCTGGCCGGGCCTCACCTGACCGGCTCCATATCCAACTGGGGCCCTCAATTCATTCTTGTCATCACTCTTGCCTCTGCGCTGCTCCTGCTTCACCAACCCTCTGGATGACCCCATGATTCCCGCAGTTCGAGCTCCTGTCACCAATTCTGCCCGACCCAGCAACACTTCCTCCTCATGACCGACACCATACCAGCCCTCCACATGTATGTCAACTCAGCGATCCGCTTTAGAGATCCCTTCGTCTCCTCGAAAGATCCACCGCCGCCGGCATCTCTACACACCTACGATCGATCGGGAGCACGTTGGCCCTCGCAGCCTCCTCGCCCACAGTGCAGCCGGGCTCTTACTCCTCCGCCAGAGATGAACAGTGCTCAAAAACCAAGCAGCTTGGTCAGAGACTATGGCCAGCATTACCCCGAGTATTCAGCCAAATCTGCCTACAAGGCACCCACCGCTTCGTACATACCGCAGGACGTAACCGCCAACGATTTTGGCCGGATCGCTGCAGTTGCACATGGATCTAGCAACGGTCACGCCTCTCCGGTCCGCCAGGCATCTACGGAAGCGAACCACGATGCCACACAGCAGAGACGACAGTCTCACCACAATGCAATTGCTGCCAATTTTCAGATCCCTCGGTCAGTGAACAACAGCGGGGGGAGTTTGTCGGAACTCGCAGCACAGGTGAGTCGTGCATGAACTCATTTTGTCTTGGAGATGTGAATACTAATGAGTGGAAGATCACTTGTCTGTTCTGGTTTGAATCCTCGGAGATTCTACAGCTCATCGAGGACTCTCCAACCCTGATTCAGCCTTCGAGACCTCTCTCGGTAGATGCTAAACCAACGACAGGCTTCCGCAAATGGGTCACCACGATATTGTCTACGACCATGGTTGCTCAAAACGTGGTTCTCCTGGCGCTGTTGTTCGTCTACAGGTTGAAAAAGCTCAATCCAACTGTCCGAGGCAAACCTGGCAGCGAATATCGACTCCTGACTGTGGCTCTCATGTTGGGAAATAAGTTCTTGGATGACAACACATACACAAACAAGACCTGGGCTGAAGTCTCTGGCATTAATGTTGCGGAAGTGCACATTATGGAGGTGGAATTTCTGAGTAACATGAAATATTGTCTGTTCACCTCTGAACAAGACTGGGCTGAATGGCAGTCACTTCTGGGTCGCTTCGCACAATTCTTCGACAAGGCCTCGAGACCGCAACCACCCGCGCCGCTTCTACCCCCAGCCTCGTCTTTGCACCTACCATTGGCACTGCCTTCGCCTCCAGGCTCCAATCAAGCGTCCCCACCTTTCCCGACCGACAGAGCACACCACGGGGCCTACGGCAAGGCTGCAGAGAACGGTCTTACACCTGTACCAACTCCACTACCAAGACCTGACCTTGATCCCAGTCAGCAGACGAGCAGGAAGCGGAGCTTGGTGGATGACCACTCCACCGAGCCACCGTCCAAGAGAATTGCAAACGGATATTCGACTTATACCTCACCAAATCGATATTCGACCATGCAACCGCAGCCAAACCATGGTCAGCCAGTCCCTCGGCTGACTTTGCCGAGCTTGCCAATCCCGCCTTTACAAGCATCGACCAGTGGATATCCTCAGCCTTCTGTTCAGAACCAGCAGCTCCCACCATTGACTGTTCCGCAAAGAGCAATGGCCATGGTTTACCCGAACAGCAGCAGTCAAGGGTCAGCAGCGCAGGTGACTGCTTCAGCTGGACCATCCTCACAGCCACAGGTCCAGACACAATCTCAATACTCGTCCCGCACTCAAAGCCCATTCGTTGGAGGCTCTGCGGCAGCATCGCCTACGACCGTCTTACCACACTCTGCGACTGCGCTGCATCCGACAACGCAGATTTCTCCGAGCTACTTCCTGCAGCAGAGGAATTCGCCATACCGACCAGTGCACAATGTAACGACGCTGTTGTATCCTCCGCCTCAAGCCGCCACTCAAGCGCGGCCAACAAATATCGACCTGCATCAAATGCAGTACCAGCCACTCGGGAAGCCAACACAACACTCCGGCCGCCTCCCCTATTTGGGTCAAAATTTGTGGCTTGATGGAAACCATCCCCAGGAAATGACTCCTGTTCATCAGTGGCCCAACTTCCCGCAGCAGCAGACGCAGACTTTGGTCCCACAGTAGTAACATTGAATCGTTGGGCCAGACCTACGTGCCTTGGGGGAATGCCACCCTCGCAACGTTGCTTTATACGGTGACGGAACCGGAGTACTCAAACTCACGGCTGATTGCCTTTTGATTGTATATACTTGCGACTGCTTTTGTCTTTCAGCGTTCAAGCGTATCATCAGTGGGCGTTGCATGCCGGGCTTCCAACAGCTGAAGCCGTCCGGTGGAGATTGATTTCAACAGCATTCACGGCGTTACAAGCGAGCCAGGGAGGCTCTGCATCGAAGAAGACGGGCGAATGATTACACCTTACGACCTTGTACTTTTACTAGACGGAAGGCAGCAAGGAGCGCCTTGGGATCGTGCATTATCAGCTGGGATAGCTGATGCTCAAGTGAGCCAAGTATTCTGCAGATACATAGTGCTGGGCGTTCATTCGCTCAGCCTTGTGATACGTATCAGATGACCATCAAAACTGGTGGACTCTTCCTTGGAAACGATGACCACGTTCCATGAGTCAGGTACTTTTAGCAGCCCCAAATTTTACTACTGCCCACGTAAGAGGTTGGAGAATAGTCCGTCTTGATAGCGCGGCCTGTCCGGAGATCCAAGAGATCAAACTAGCGAGCTGCAGCTTTCAAGTCCACGCAGTTACCTCGTGAATCCTCTCGGAGGTCTGCGTTTCTCACAAGCCACGAACGGGCCAGAATTAGCACCAAGACATTGTTCCGAATGCGGCTTTTCTCTCGGTAAGAATTGGGGTGGTCTTACTACTGTGGACACGCACCGAAGCCAACGCGATGCACCCGTGGCCAGATTGAATGCAGGGAACAACGCGCACTGAAAGCGAGAACCTTTGGTTCCACATTCAAATGGCTTTGCATGAAGCAGATATTGACTCGGGGTCGATCCGCACCACGACCTACTAGCCTAGCAGTAGGACAAAAGGCAAAGCGATTTCCCCCCAAGCCTCAAGCTGCTTCCCTGGAAGTACTCACAAGCGCTCATGGTACTGACCGCGCGTCTGTATCCTCAACCAGTACCATATTCGGTGCTACGTGGAAGCAGGGAACTCCGAACCGTCTCGTTGGCCATACGCGTTCAAAGGTGCCCCTTCTGCATATTATGCGGCAATCCCTTCGAGGGCTGTTGGACTTGTTCCCGCCGCGGACTGCGCCTCTAAAACCAAGGCCGGGCCTAGGAGCTGAGGTCCTGCGGACGAATCCATCGTTCACGAAAGCACGCGCTCGGTCGGAAAGCTGGATGATTCCCCAGAGAGAGGAATTCCCGGGAATCAGGCTCTTTGTGCTCTTCCCGCCAGATCGTCAAAAGGTCTCGGCCTCCGAGACCATCATCTGTGCCCCCTATGCGCGCTCATTCCCATCGTTGAGCTACGGATGATAATTCGTCTCACTCATTGCACCCTATACTTGGTCTTTGCTCCGGCTTTCTTTTTCCGCAATCCAAACATGGGTTTGCGGCCTCTCATGCACGAAATTTATCCGGAGAACTCGCATCACCCGAACAGCCCTACCACTTGCTGGTCTCGTTAACACGCCGGTGCCGCCACGACGTATCGATGCTTTGACGAAGTGGATGTTCAACTAAAAAAAAAATTTGGATGAGTGGCTATTTACCTAGGTTCGGCCGAGCAGGGAAGCTCAGTCTTCCATGAAAGAGCGGAGGCGGATTCCGAAATGATTTGTAGCAGCACCTGCTGCCTCCACGTCGCTGACCGAGACTTTCGATTGTCCTCGTCGAAACTATGATCTGAACTTGACTAATGTGGAAGACAAAACCATGATGAAAGCTGAATTGGCACTTTGGAAAAGCGCGACAGCACCCTCCAGCATGATCCCTTCTCCTCAGATGGGGTGGAGACCAGCCGCCACACTTCTCGTTCACACCTGAGCAATTTGTCACCTTACAGACGGTACTATATGGTCGATGGGAGTGCCCATGGTCCATGTACATGCACTCCGCACAAGCCCGAACGCGAGGCTGTAGAATTCAGCGCCCTCGATGATTTCGTCGTGCAAGGTCAGTCTTCGTAACAGCGACCATGCCTCGAGCAGAGGAGCTCCAGTTTCAGTACGGAGTTCTTCGCACCATAGCAGCTACCACTATTAATGATCTGCTTAGCGATAAAGACGATGCTCATCTGTCGCGGCAGCTTCTGGCCCCATACTTTGCTGTTTATGGAATTGGTCAGTCGCAATTACTGCCGACGTGTCCGTACGGCAGGAAATGCACCGATACTGACCAGCACGAGCGTTGGCGACTCGTACAGGACGTCAAGCAAGTGCGTACGTCGTCCCTAGGCTTGCACGATTTGGACGAAGGGATGTCATCGAAAGGGATCCTGGGCGCGAACGCGGATGTCCGCTGAAGATGGCGCGAGCGGAGACAGTTTCAGCAGGTGGCGCACAGCTGAGTCTCATGGTATATAAGGACAACCATATCAGAGGCTTCTGTGACGGCATCTGAAACGCGAAACTTGCACCACCTTCCTAGGCGCGTACCTGCAACAACGCATGGTTGGCTCATGGACGAAGATGGTCGTGAACACAGGTGCATAACTTGGATCGAGCCACTCTCTCAAGCTCGGTATGCCCCCACATTTGTGCCTCTATCGTGATGAAGCAGGAAAACAGGCAAGCTGGGTTCGGAGACCGGACGTACAGGTTGTGATGAAGGTGTGTACATTGTACTGCGAGGCCGAGGCTGCCAATCGGCTGCCGGCAATGCTCATATCTCGTCTCGGGCCGCTCCTACCGAGTCAGCGCGGTCCAGGTCCCCTCGTTTCGAACCCCTGCTCTGCCAGCGGCCGCAGATTCCACGCGCACCACTAGGGCATATAATTGGCTGGTCGATACTGAGTTATTCACGCTGTGACGGTAGTGTTTGTCTCGCCGAGATGATACAGAAGAGACGGCAGAGTGTCGAAGGCGATTCTGCTGCCCGAGTGACCTCCTGCTTCCGCCGTTCTCAGCACAACGCTCCTACAGCGACCCGTCTATTTTTGCGAGCGACGCGAGTGCGACTCCTGCGGCGCCTGCGGTCATCTCAATATACTTTCAGGCCGTTGCGACCAGCAGAGTCGCCTTCGCTTGCCATTCTCTCCACACCTCGCCGGCAACACACTCTCTTGACGCCGACATTCCCTTTGCGACGACATACCAACACGCCCTTGCGGCCTGGAGCTCGCGGCGGCTATTCGATCCTTCTGGCTGTGAGGTCGAGAGCGCCACCTTACTCGACCTGCACGGTACACCGATCCTGAAACAAGCCTCCAACGAAGCCTGCATTGAAGACAGGCACGCGCGCCTGTCCCAGTCGTGGAACGATCCATCGCAAATCAGAGCATCTCTCGCAGTCATCGAAGGCAGGCGGCCTGCCTCAGCAGCTTTTCCCATATTCAGGACTTGATCCTCCTGCAGTTACTGCTGCACTCGACATAACCCCACTCTGTACGCAACCTTTCCCCTCAGTATAGTTCAGCAACGATGCACACCTTGAGATCACAGATCGTGATTTTCGCGCTGGCGGCGACAACATGGGCTGTGAGCCTCTCGGACTTCACGCCTCGCGTGTCCGACCTACCAGCCGACTGCAAGGCGGTCTACACGAGTACCATCGATGGCTGTTCCAGTACAGACTTTGGATCCAGTGGATGTAGCAAAGGCTGCGTGGAGGGCTTGGAGAGCATTGAATCAAGCGTGACGAGCGCCTGTGGGAACCAAGGTATCACTGGTCAGAACATTATTGTGGCCTACTTAGCAGGCTCTGGGCCCAGCAGTCTGTGCCCCAATGCTGCCGCAGTACTGGGAGGAGGCAGCTCATCGAGTTCGAGCGCGGATACAGACACTACTACTTCGACGTCACGCTCAAGCTCAAGCGCGAGCGCTAGTCCAAGCTCAACGTCAAGTTCTGCCATCTCGACCAAGGTGCCTTTAACCACCACGTCACTCAGTAAAACAGCAGTCACCGCCAGCAGCTCGACAACTAGGCCAACGGAGAGTAGTAGCGGCCTCTTGGTTGACACCTCAAGTACTCCCAGCTCGGGGAGTGCATCTAGCACGAGTTCTTCCCATGGCAGCTCTCAAACGGGCGAGGGAGAGAGTGGCGGCGGCAGTCCGTTCGACGCATCTGGAAACATAGCATCATTGGCTACAATATCAACGATATCGATCGGGACTACCGTCCTCGCTGCGGCAATGATGCTCTCCGCGATTACTCGGTGACCGTAGGTACCGACTGGCGGGGTGCGCTTTGGTCACCTAGAGTGCAAGTCGATGTATGGATAAATGGAGTGAAGCTACGATACCCCTTTCAGCGTGCGTTTGCGACGAAGCTTTTGCTTCGTCCGGTCTTAGCATGGCAAATGGCCGGTGGACCTTGTGCATTTACATGGGCGGTGCAACGGAAGCACGTGTCTCGAAGAATTTCGCGTGTGATCAAAGACACGGCGAAAAGGAACCGGACAGAGTTCGAAACCACAGCGGATGCATGGAGCCAGACGAAGCGTCGGCTCTCTCTCTCTCTCTCTTTCTCTCTCTTGTGATGAGTAATTGTACAGTGCAGATGTAACGACAAGGATTAATATTACAAACGTCACGCGTTCAAGCACAGAGGCATTGACCTGTCTGCTTTCTTTTTCCTCGTGGGCCTTATCTGCGGCAGCGCTGAAACGTGGGATGTTTAAGTCGTTGGTGACCATTCACATGGTGTGGTTCTCACTGCTTATCTCACGGTGTGACGGTGGGAATGATGCAGACGGAAAAATGGGGTCGTGGATAGATGGAACAATTCGCGTCATATGAGCGAAGTGAACGCCGTTCTCAACCATGTCGGCGGCGCGGGAGCTTCGGGTGACGCTAGACTGGTCCAAAATTATCGAAGCACCGTGGAGGAGCTTGTGAGTGACGGTGTTTTTGTCGCCAACTTCGAAATCTCTTCTCCTCGCGTGCATCCGTTCCTTCGCTTCTCCATCGCACCGCTGCCATGGCATCCAGGGCCGCAGCGAGGCCGTGGGCGCAAGTCAGCGCGTCAGTCGGCGTGAAGCAGGGAGCTCTGCGCAGCTTCTCGACCGCCCAACGACAACGACCATCTCCCTTCCAGCACGCACCATGCTTGCGCGCCACGAAGAAGTTGCCCGCCATCCGAATTGACCGACAGCAAGCGCGACGAGGCTACGCTACCGCCGCCGACCAGCTCCCCAGCAAGCAGCAGGTGAAGAAGAAGGGCGCGGGATTCTTCAGGTGGACATGGCGTGTTACCTATGTCTCCATCATCGGAGGCTTGATATATACTGCCTACAACATCTACAATGATCGCAATCCCAGGGAGCAGCATGCGCCCGACCCAAACAAGAAGACGCTCGTTGTGCTCGGTATGCTTGATCCCTCGGCGCAGCCTGCCGCCACTTGAACACTTGGTCGGCGGCCAATAGCACCTCAGGCCCATGACTGACCGCTAATAGGTACTGGATGGGGCTCCGTGTCGCTCCTGAAGAAGCTTGACACCGAGAACTACAATGTCATCGTTATCTCACCGCGCAACTACTTCCTCTTCACCCCTCTCCTGCCTTCGTGTACCACCGGCACCATTGAGCACCGCAGCATCATGGAACCTATCCGCAATTTCCTCCGCCACAAGCACACTTCGGTCAAGTACTACGAAGCCGAAGCGACCAAAATTGACTACGAGAAGCGAGTGGTATACATCAGCGATGACTCGGACATCAAGGGCACTGTTTCATCCAATGAGGTTCCATTCGATATGCTGGTTGTGGGTGTCGGTGCTGAGAATGCGACTTTCGGAATCCCCGGTGTTCGAGAGAACAGTTGTTTCTTGAAGGAGGTCGGCGACGCTCAAAAGATCAGGAAGCGGATCATGGACTGCTGCGAGACGGCTACGTTCAAGGACCAATCGCCTGAGGAGCGAAAGCGTCTGTTGCATATGGTCGTTGTTGGCGGAGGCCCTACAGGAATCGAGGCGGCAGGAGAGCTTCATGATTTCTTCGAGCAGGATCTCAAGAAGTGGATCCCCGAGATTCAGGACAATTTCCACGTCACGCTGGTCGAGGCTCTTCCATCCGTGCTTCCCATGTTCTCCAAAAGTTTGATCGAGTACACTGAGAAAACTTTCAAGGAGGAAACCATTGACATCCGAACCAAGACCATGGTCAAGAACGTCACACCAACCTACATTGAGGCCGAGTACACCGACTCCAGTGGCAAGAAGCAGCTTGAGAAAATCCCATACGGACTGCTTGTCTGGGCCACTGGTAACACCCTCCGGCCGCTCGTCAAGGACCTCATCAACCAGATCCCAGCCCAGAAAGACTCCCGTCGAGGTCTCGCTGTCAACGAATATCTGGTCGTGAAAGGCACTGACAACGTCTGGGCGGTTGGCGACTGCGCTATCGCGAATTATGCTCCCACGGCTCAAGTTGCAGCACAAGAAGGCGCTTTCCTTGCTCGCCTCTTCAACCAAATGGCCAAGACCGAAGAGATCCAAGACAAGCTTTCAGTGCTTTCGGATGAACAAGCCAAGGCTCCAAACCAAGAGAAGCGCGACCAGATCTTCGCGGAGATCAAAGACTTGCAGAAGCGACTCCGTCGCGTGAAGCAAATGGGTCCATTCGAATACTCGCACCAGGGCTCTCTCGCTTACATTGGAAGCGAGAAGGCTGTTGCTGATATCTCCTGGCTGACCGGAAACCTCGCGTCTGGTGGTCAGCTCACCTACCTTTTCTGGCGATCAGCGTACCTGAGCATGTGCTTCTCCACGCGCAACCGTGTTTTGGTCATTGTGGACTGGCTCAAGTCTTATATCTTCGGCCGTGATGTGTCACGAGAATAGGCGCTTGATCGAGCAAAAGCATCTCATACATAGTCAATCACCTCAGAAGGAAAGCCACCTCTTCATTCGTCTCTGTATTATGAGGAAGTCAGACCGAGCCTGGAATGCTAGCACGGCTAACCGGCAAAATATATAGACTGGGGAAAGGGCGTTCGAAGCTTGTTGCCAGTAGCGATATTTTGAGGGGGGGCTTTCGATACACAGTACCCTTGTGGTTGAAATTATAGAGTTTCTGTTCCTTGTTTGAAAACAAAATCGGACATAGGGACTGGGGGTTGCAGCGTGAGGTTCGAGGAGCTTTGCTCGCGGGACTCACTCTGTACTTGATCTACGTCTCTTCGTACCTTTGCCTTTTTTACATGATGGTCAATCCAAGCACCTCCCACGGGCCAGATCGAGCGATAGGAGAAGTGTCCCTTGTTGATGAATCTTCTCCCATATAACGAAGAAAAGAGGACGTGTTTTTCACAGAGCCGATGCTTGGTGTCGTGGCTCGTATCTCGACGAGGGCCGACACAACCTGCGTAAGACCTTGGTACAGCGATTGGCATCGTGCGACCCTCTTTTCTGGGAAGGCCGGGGTTTTCTTTGCGCAGTGTTCGTTTGACTATGTGATTTTGTCGTAATTACCTGTATGTATCGCCACAGCATGTTCTCGTGACGGGTTGCAGTGACAGATTCTCAAGGCAGCAGCAGCAGCAGCAACAGCCTAGGTATATACCTCCTCAGTCAGTGCATTCAACCCCAAACCCTCTTTCGCGATGTCCTCGTCCTTCAGGAACAGCAACGGCATCTCGACCAAATTTCCCTGGATCGTCGCCAACACGTCCTTCATCTCGCGCACACCTGCGGCACCGGGACTGAACTCCTCCTTCACCACGTGTCCCCACTTCCAGAAGCCCGGCTTCTGATCGGGAGTCTCGGCCTTGGAGTTCTTACCACCTTTGGCGGGCTCTTCTGCCTTGAAGAAACGCTCGTAGAAATCGTCGTACTCTTTCCAGGTGCGCACGGTATCGTCTGGGACGGGGTGGAAGATGCGTCGGAAAGCTTGGGTGTTCGTGGCCGCCGTGTGCTTCCACAGGTTCTGGAAAGATTCGGACATGGGGTCGGCGACGGCCAAGTCTGCGCGACTACCCCAGTCGTATACGTTGGCTTCTCCCACGGGCAAGTAGTTGGGGTCGGGTCGATCGCAGTCTTGCGGTGCAAGTAGTCCGAGATGCTTACGGAAGATTTGCCGTCGCAGGCTGGCCGCGAACAGTGAAGCCTTCCATGGACGGCCTACCATGGAAGAATCGATCTCCTGAGGGTCTTCGATGACCATGGCGATCTCGGAGTCGTGGTCTCCAAGCTGTGAGCGGTCGTTCATGTTCGCGGATCCGCATATGACAATCCGATCATCTGCGATGAGAAGCTTGCTGTGAATATAGAGCTCCTCTGACACGTAGGCGTCCATTTCTGCCTCCGGATCGCCGTCCCAAGGTACCGAACGTATATCCGGTCCGTTGAGCATGTAGCACTCGGCTACACTATCCCACCGGCCGCTCGCGAGTTCGTTGCCGGAGCCACCATGCACCTCTTGGGCGGCTTGCTGGTATCGATCGTAGGCATTCGAGTTACTCTGTGGATCAGAGTATTCCTCGTTATACTGCTGAGGCTCAAGAGCATGGGCATATTGCTGGTCGTATCCCATGCGAGCTTCGTCGTAGGACACTCCTGCTTGTTGCTCAACTTGGGCCATGGCTGCGCTGGTGTTGATCCGATCATAGCTTCTGAGGTTGTAGAATCGAACGTAATTCATTGGATCAACGCCAGCCCTCGCAATCTGGCAGAAGCATTAGTAACAGAATTTCGCTGTGCTGCAAAGGAACTGACCTCTTCCATGATGCTGTTGCCTCCTCGACAGATACTGAAGTACTGAAACTCCATGATTGCACGCGTTCCCAGGGCGGAGTCGTCTTTCAAGTCGCCCGCAAATGCTGGCACCGACGGTATATTGATAATCATGTGCCAATTCTCGCCATTTCTTGCAGCCCGCAGGCATCGTTCAACGATTGCCGCGCCAACCCGATTCTTGACAGGCTTCTGCTTGTCCCCGGTAGCGGTAATGAAGAACTGATTTTCCATGTAAACGAAGTGCTGGGAATTTTTGATCGTGTCGATATACGCGTTGGCAATAGAGTGCTCCAGAGCTACTCCATGGCTCCATTTAGCGCAAGATCGAGCGATTTGACACTGAGTCCCTCCAAGAGGCTCGCTGGGGTAGTCTCCAGATCCGTAGATCAGGCGATCACGACCCTCTTCCAGGCGTGCCCTACCAACTTCGTACTGCTCTCTCATACGTTGTCGGAAGCTGTGATACTGGCCCTCAACCTGGGATTCGCCGTCTGGTGAGGCTTCATAGGGGTGCCCAATGATTCCAACGCGTGCTGGGCGGTAGACCAGCGGCTGGTATCGTGCTTCTCTCCGGACGTCATACTTCTCAAAGTAGATGAAGTTCCATCTCTGCACAAAATGCGCCTTGAGATCTTCTACCACAGGACCTTTGGCACACAATGCCACGTCGGACCAACCCATGCGACTGTTGTATTTTCGATTCAGCTTGTTGTTCTCCCAGTGCTGGACGTCGGAGAAGTCCATGATTCTAGCATTGTTGTAATCTTGGCCGGGAAAGACGATCCGGTTCAGGTCGCCAGGGTGAGCATCTGCGATGGAATGCTGATTTGTGTCCCATCTTCCGTAGCAAAGATCAAGACCGCCCATGAAGGCTACATGTCCGTCGACTAGGCAGAGCTTTTCACTGCTCCACGTCAGCACCGACATCCATAGTTCCTGCTCAGACTAGCTGCGTGATGCCGGATCGTCCCGATCGCGTCAAAAGCCATGGACTTACTGATGTGCCCAGTATAGAATAGAGTCTTCAGACATGCCATAGATACCCTTGAGCGCATCGCCGGGTAGCTGTGCGAGTTTACTGGCGCTGAGACCTGATTGCTTGATACTTGATATGAAGCTTGAGGCCAGAGTCTGCTTATCAGGCAGATGGTCAGGATGGCGAAAGACCTTGATATTTCCCGTCGAATCATTATCTTCCAGCCAATGCTTCGTATGACTGGACGACAGCGTCAAAGCCTGTGTGACTTCCTTGTAAACAATGATGTTGATCACAACACCCCTCTTCGCAGCAGAAAAAAGCAGCTTGTCAAGTCGATACTGCTCGTTCTTCGCCGGAGGTCTCCTCAAGTACAACTCGGGACTGAGCCACCAATCGAGGATCCAGATTGAGTGTTGAGCGTGCTCCAGGGCAAGAGATACCGCCCACATGTAACTGCACCCGTCGACATACCACTTCACTTCGTTACCTTCTCTCTGTGGCGCAAAAGACTGGTAGCGGTGCAGGTGGTGACTATCTCCATCGGAGCACTCCTCCGTCTTATGCGTATGAGAATGTGTGGGTTTCTCCCCCGCCGTCTTGATTCTTGTCTCAACGTCCTTGATGGATTCCTTGACTTTGTCGAACAGGAATGACATGCTGGATCTTTGTCGCCCTGATGGATTGTGTTGATAATTACTGATGGGCGGCTGGCGGTCCGGACGCTGACGTTGGCAGCATGCCAAGCTTGTAGCGGGCACATGTTTCACAGATCTATTTTGTGTCATTCACGGGCGGCGGCACTTTTGGTTGCGCAATTGCACACGACTGGAGCACATGCGCGCGCGGCGCGTGCAATTTGGGATTGAAGATATAGAAGCTTTCGCCAGCCAAGCCTGACCGCGACAATGGATGCAGCAGAGAAGATCGCTTGCCACAAGACGAAGTGAGCGATAGAGATATTGGGACAACCTGAGCGTGCATAGAACATCTCCATAAACTTCTGCATGAAGTGCTACTGCCACAAGCAACGCTCGCCCTATGCCCTAGCTTGGTGCCATTGACTCTCATACGAGGGTCACGATGGTGGCCATCAGATGCGGGGCCTTAGCAATGACATTGCTCCCCAGATGAACGCCGGAAGCAGCCAAGTCGTCAAATGGAAGGGCAACAGCGTTTTCCCGTCGCCTCGCCTCGTTCCTAGCCTTGCCCTCTCGAGATCAACTTCTCCGAGCTGGGTCATAGTCCATGACGCTTGCTCGTACAAGGTAACGAACAAGGTGCTTCGGGAGCATGCCAACAGCACAGCCACCACCAATGGCCGGGTTTGGCACAAGAAGGTGGAAATGTGCCTTTTGCTGCAGAGGGCATCATGGTGCCACAATTATCATTGGTTACCATTGATGGCTATTGGACCCTTTTGGCAAAAGCTCACTGTCAATGGTCCAGGCACCGCAACACCTGTAGCGATCCAAGTAGACCCAGCTCTGAAGACACTGGGCACATAATCTGCGCCGAGCAGACTGATCAGAAAGCAAGCATGAAAGATATCGTGGCATGACCCATAACCGCCTCCTCGCAGTCATCGAAGCTTGGCTGCTTCTCAGCGGAGTATCTGCCGTCTGTCGATGAGGGATCAGCACGTGTAGAGCGTCCAAGTGTCACACCATGACCTACCGTTTCAGAACGTCCTCTAGTGTGATAGCGTTTAGCTCAGCATCATCGGGAAGCTCATTGACGAGTGGCACAAGGCCTGCAAACTTTTCACCTCCTCGGTATGCAATGACAGCTGGCACACCTGCAGGCTCCATCTGTGCATCTGCATAGTGCAGTTTGACGAAGCGAGTATCTTGGTGTTTGCTGGCGAGCGTTCTGATGCATTGTTCGAAGAGGTCGCTCACCTGGGACTGCTTTGGGTTAGCACGGCCTCCGAAGACATTCAGACAAGACTCACGTAGTCGTCGTAGATATAGACAAATACAACAGTGTCCGGCGGCGAGCTCTCGACTGCATCCAGGTAACCCTCCGGGTCCACCATGGTCAGGGCGCCATACAGCCTCCTGGTTCTACTGTTCTTGTGGATTGTGCTGTCTCTCACCCCGCTCTGCAGCTCCTTCAGACGGCCTTTCCTCCACTTCTTCATGAAGTCGTTGTCGCCCTCGTCGCCGAGTTCAAGTTCGTCTTCTTCCTCGAGCTTTTCTGTCGCACTCCTGTGATGGACAGGCATTACGGAGCTTTGAGCGGTCAAGCTGGTGGTGCTGCGCATGGATATTCGCTGCGAGCGCTGGGAGTCCCGGAAGTCTTGAGCGTCTGAGATGACACCCTTGGGACCGGTGTTGGCGCCATAGCGAGTCGACGGTATGGCCCCTCTGGCATTGCTCGTCGACTGTCGCGGAGGGTCGATGCAAGTCGCAGGTGGTGTTGCATCGTCGTCATCAGACAGATTGAGGAACGATTGCGCGTCGTCGTCGTGGTGGTCTTCAGGGTGCCTCGTCCTCCGTTCCTTATCCCGCATCAATTCATTGAATTCATCTCGGGCGGCGGCCATAGTGCCGGCAATTGCAATTGCTCGCGCCGGTCGCTGGAGTCGAATGACCTTGCGATTCGCATCGACAGCCTTATCAATACTTTTGACTTCGACGGCAGGTGCAGACCAGTGCTTTTCTTAGTTCACATGCGCGCGCAGAGTGCACGAAAGCTCGTTCTGGCCAGCAGCCCCTTCGCCGGTACTGGGATCGTGATACGACGCACTCTGACCACCAGCCCGACTAAACATAGTATGTATTTACAATCCTTGAAGCCCAGCACACCGCTGCCTCGCCAATTACGGGACTTTCAACGGTTCGTCTCGGGGTTGGCTGGTACGCACGGCGAATAGGACGTTTCATCAGAACGCTGGATCCAAGGATGTGAGGTCCCTTCAGCTCCTCCCGGGGATCCCGCCGCGAACAGCGTTCCCCAAATTGCCAGCGACCAGAGCCCGCAAAGTCTCCCACGGAGGCAACATGTGCCGCCGCAGATCCGATGTTCTGGCGAAGTCATGTCACATACATGTCGAAAACACGGCAGCCCTGGGTGCAAATGAAATTGGGCGTGCGGTTTCCGTTTCGAACTCAGCTTCATCAGCCAGCCTCAGGGGCTCAATAATTTACCGAGATATTGATTACGGATCAGGACTGCAAGCCCGCAAGAAGACACGGGAAAGGAGATCGTGGCTAGTGTGGTAACAGGCCAATTCCTCCCTCACGTCCGATCCTTCGGGGTCTCTAGGTAGTGAGAATAATACAAGACGCTCAGATGCTGTGGAAGTAGCCCAGCTTTTGGCCCCTTTTGCTAGGACTTGCCCCATCCAGCTACTAGAAACACCGGGACATGCTGCCAGCTGATACAAAAGAAGATCCTGCCGCCTGATACAAGACCCCAAAAGTCACGCCTGCGCCCAGAGCCCACTTACTTCGTCCGTTCCGCAGTACAGTACTCGAGCTGAGTATGTGAAGAAGATGCCCAGGCTGGGTATTTGTAGGAAGATCGTCATCTCGTGCGCTCCGTTTTGAGCAAACCGCATCGAGGATGGAAAGGTCGTTTGGCGATGCGGTGTCAAATCTCGAATCTGCGCTCCACATCATACACAAGTGCTTTCTGCTTTTCGAGTTTGATGTAGGAAGTTTCAGTACAAGGTCCATGGGAGAATTGAATGCTAGGCTCGACAGCAGAGCAGCACTAGCAGGCGTCGATCGAATCTAGCTTCGTCTGTGCCATTTCTGGGGACGGACGTCTAAACGGCGGTATGCTGAGTGGGATCATGCCCAGATGCGAAGCTTAAAACATTGTTAGCTCCAAGAAAAGTTCCGAGAGGTAATCATAAGGACATACCATTGAGTCCCAGGAACCGGTACATAGTGACATGGCATCGTTGCTCACGCCCAGACAGCTGACACGGTTGTCGTGGCCTTGCAGAGTACCAACTCGTTCACCGCGAAGTACGTCCCACACCTGCCGAGATATCAGCCAAATTGTCCAGCGATGTCGTGTAGAGGAGGACAAATACCTTGCATTCAAAGTCATCGTAACCAGCAAAGAGTAATCTCCCTGAGACGGAGAAGGCGACGGACGTGATGCCACAGACGGGTTCTCCGATCTGCGATATATTAGCACGCGAGTGTACACATTGAACGGTGACAAGGAGTATACGCACGGTGTAGGCTTGAAGCTCGCGGTCTGCGCGGATGTCGAACAAGCGGCACGACGCGTCATCCGATCCAGTGCCAAAGGCATTGCCGTTAGGGAAGAATTGGATTGCGTTGATATCGGAATCGTGAGCGGCGAATGTCTGCGTACACTTCTGTTGCCGAATATCCCAGAGTTTGGCGAACGCATCACAAGCACCAGACACAAATTGGTTGTTATCCAATGGATTTATGCTCAGGCTCATGACATCTCCCAGATGATCTGCAAACTCTGTGATCTTTTGACCAGTCTCGATATCCCATAGCACGCAGGTCATGTCACCGGAAGAGGTCAAGATGCGCCTGTCATTGATGAAGCGGCAGCACGAGAGATAGCCAGAGTGACCACTAAGCTCACGAGCTACTCTAGTAGGGCCTTCTCGCGCCGATAGGTTGTAAATCGAGCAAATGTTGTCCAAGCCACCGCACGCGACGTAGTTACCGCTGGGGGAGTACGCGCATGTCATGACCCATGACGAACGCAGGGGAATGGCATGGACTTTGTTGGTAGTGTAGGCATCCCAGATGATGAGTTTACCGTCCTGCGAAGCGGACACGAGATGTCGTCGATCGGTCGACCAGTGCATCGCATAGATCTTGGCTAAGTGACCTTTAAGGGTGCGCTTGGTTTTCATGGTCAGCCTCGGGAGCTGTTCTGTGCGTTGTCGCGCAACATCACGGACTGTGAGGAGGTTGGTCAGTAGCTAGACATAACGGCAATGGCAGCCAAGCTCGGCAAGCAGCACCAGCGGGAGGCATTGGACTCACGTGTGGTGTCCGCGAGCTCATCTTTCTTGCGCTTTATCCGGTCCTTAAGCGCCTCCGCGTCCCTCCGCGCAATCTGGATCTTTTGCTGAATCGACTCAGCGCTCGCGTCCGCCATCCCGTGCTGGAGCGACGACGCTCGCGATGGGTACAGCGTGGCAGCCAGGTGTATTGCGTTGGGGGAGGAGAATGAGGGAGAGGAGGACAACGACGAGGTGCACTCGGCGCAAGGAGTGGCCGTGCAGCAATGGTGGACCAGGTGGAAGCTTGCTTGCTTGCGTCGCGGTCGCGGGTGCTGGCCACTGCTGCTGCTGGCGGCTGGGCGGACGCTGCGCCGCAAACGGGCAAGTGTGGGTGAGCGCGAGGGCTGGCGTAAGGTACGACAGCAGAGGGAACGAGCGGAAGGGTGAGCGGTGGCGCGTCACGTCGAGAGCCGGCGGTGGTGGTGTCGACGACAGCAGTGGCCGCTCCAGTGCCGGGCAGGACAGGTCAGTTGTGCGTCGGTGGTCGCGGAGGCTGGTGAGAGCAGCACCCTCGAACGAAAGGAAGCGACGGAGCCGTCTGTGCTTTCGGCTAAAGAACGTCCAAGAACTCCTAATCTCCTTCTTTCTGAGTGACCAAACTTTCTTGCTTG
Organism: Pseudocercospora vitis; assembly: GCA_026120125.1. Taxonomy (NCBI): domain Eukaryota; kingdom Fungi; phylum Ascomycota; class Dothideomycetes; order Mycosphaerellales; family Mycosphaerellaceae; genus Pseudocercospora; species Pseudocercospora vitis. The sequence goes on from JALRML010000045.1 coordinate 154,759, forward strand.
CTGCAACCACAATTTCTGTGCGTGTCGGTCGCACTCGGGCGGTTCGTGGTCATGTATAGCGAGTCAGCCACCGAGCGCGATGCGATCGGTTTGATCACCTTCTGCCAGCGCGTGCAACGCAGCGCTCACGAGACAATGGCAGATGCTGACTCGGGGAAAAATTGGGCCGTATATGCAGTGACGACAACTCCCCAGCCCAGCGAAATTGATCCTCCTCCAGCTCGAGCTCCTATATAGATTCAAAATGCGACTACGCTGTCCCCTACTCGCTGCCGTCATATCGGGTTCGCTAAAGAAGTACCTCTGCTTGCTCGTGGCTTGCGAGAGTAGTGGATTTGTGTACAGATCGTCGACGCATCCTTTGCCAGTCCCCACAGCTGCAAGGAACAGGGTGCCTAGGAAAATGGCAGCGTTATGTGTATCTGCGGTGTTCAGAGGGTCAACGCGCCAAGTCAATTTCAAAGTACTTTTAGGGAGTGCACGAAATGCCTGGCTGCTGGCACCTCACATTCAATAATGTTGTGACCACTCGAAGCCTTGCATAAGGCGACCGGCGAAACAGGTATCAGGCACCCACACCTGCACAAGGAAGTGGATATATTTAACTGCATTCCCTGCAGATGCCGTTTTCAGACTCAAGCTTTGACGGGATCAGAGCGCGATGTGCCGTCATTTGGTAAAACTTGGCCACGATGCCGGCTGTTGGCAATAATAGAAAGGAGCTGATAATTGCGCGATGTTATTAATTATTCGAAAATGGTGCCACACGATACCTGAAAGCGTGGTAGATGCCTATCGGTACTCGTGTGGCGGAAGGTCTTGGACATATGATCACCAGCTCTCGCTGCGACAAAAGCGCTTCCTAATGCTTTATATTGGCCTCTTGTAGGGCGAAGGTTGATGAGCGGGCTGAGGTCGAGACGCTCGAATTTGGCATGAAATGGATACTGCTACCGACAGGTGTCCATTATTCGACCGTCACTGGTTTCTTGTTAATTAGATGAGTGCCAGTTGAAGGCATGGGATGTAGACGCTCGGGTTGGATGGTGGAAGTCCCCGAGAACCACCTGTGGTATTTGTAGATCTCGTGTCATTTCTGCTGCAGCATCTCCAGCGACGTGCGCTGCATCGTCCGACAGCCCTGTCATATGCCTGCCCCCGTGTACAATGCCGAGCCTGATATCCGCATGCATGCATTCACAGAAGCACCGTAGCAGTTACGCCATTCCCGTATCCATTCCACCATCACCTAACGTCGAGTCGTGAAATCCCATTTTATCGGTGCTAGCAAAAGTCAGTAGCCGCGTATGTACTGCGCTCCAATGTAGGCTTACCTTGGTGAAGCCGATGTCGTTGGACTTCTCACGGAAGCACTGGCGGCAGATGTTCAGGCCATATTTGCGGATGAGACCAGCTTTGTGGGTACAGACACGGCTGGCATGTGGTTAGCATCCAGATGCGCGCTCAAACTGAAATCCGAAATTCGAGAGGGTGCAGGTCCATCAAGGTATCGGCCATCATTGTCCTTTCTGCACATACCAAGCTCTGGCACCCTTGCCATAGGTACGCGGACGCGAGTACCATACTGAATCGTGGCTCATGGCTGCGATATTGTAGCTTCGTCGATTGTCGTGGGAAGCGGGCTGAGGTTGGTGACGGAGGTGCAGTTCTCGATGGAAAGTCGCGCCAGGTGAAATTCTGCGTGTGTCGGCAGTTTCCGAACGAGAACTCCAGAGGCTTGGCGGGCGAAGTAGCCCCCGTCCATGCCGGTAGAATCTTCGCACGGCTTTCCGTACGTACATGTACCGTTGCAAAGCACTTTCACGCGTTGCGATGTCTGACAAGATCAAGTCAAAAGACTTGAGCTACGACGCCTCATTGCCTCCATTTCTTCAGCGCCTGCGTGAACAGAGAGCTGACCGTGGTGACAATGACCGCCACGAGCGGCCAATTGCGCGGGCGAAGAGAGCCAAAGATCCCAATGATGATGACGGGCCGACTGTCGTAGATGACAGCGGCGAGACGTTATCGAAAGAACAATTGGAGGAGCTGACGAAGGCCGCAACGGGCGACCTGCAGGGCACATTGAACGTCAAAGGCCACCTGGATTCCGGAGCAGAGTCGAAAGCATCTAGAGCTCTCTCAGGCGACCGCGATGCACTCAAACGTGCGGATCAGAGCGTGACAGATGGCACTGCCCAGAAAAAGCGGAAGGCCGTCAAAGTCGTGGGCGACGAGAGTGGAGACGATGCTAACGAGCAAGGCTCTTCAGCGAAAAAGGTTACCAGGAAAGCCAAAAAGAAGGGGAAGCCAGTCAAGCTTGCTTTCGACGATGAAGAAGGCGAGTGAGCGACGGACTAAGTTCCTAGGTCACGAGAACCAACGAAGCGACACTACCGCAGCCGTGAGCCACGTTTCAATCTTCATGAGACGCATTTCACCTGGAAAATAGTCAGTGCTTCGGCATTGGCTACGCTCGAAGTGAGTCCATCCCATTCTACCGGCCTAGTGATGATATTCATTTATTGGAGCTGTCCTACATTTCCATGAGGACACAAAACTTACCGAATACGCAATATTTCTGATAGCCTCAAACCTATTCTGCTGTTAGACGTGTCTCGTGTTAAGCATGTGTCGACTGACTCCATCTCAGAACATTTATCCACACTGTTTGGCGCAGGGATCTATGAGTCCACGAAACACTCGAAATGCTCGGTCATTTTGGAACATTGGCGTAGATGCATAATGTCTGGTCAGCGAGGCAAGCCTCATCACTCTTCCACAAATCTTGGCTTTGAACTGGCTTTGAACCGTACTAATGCAGCTGAGCCGAGCTCGCCAACACTCCTGGATGGTTCTAGGAAGGCCATCTCATCAAGGCATTCTCCTAGGTCAAAGCCGCTGACCTTTTGGGTGGAGCCTTTAGAATAACACGATGTTGATCTGCTCTGCCATTCAACAAGGCACACGCCGCCAACCACATCACTCAACTGCCTTTACTAACAACTTCTCCAAGAAATATGACAGCAATTTTCAGCGCCAACGCCAACGTAGGTCTGAACTCGGACCCGCGGCATCAGGATGTTATTATAATTCCCTACGTTCGATGACACCGAAAACTACCAGCAGGAAAAGTATTGTTGTCTGCAAGGCTGCGTATCTCCACGAACTGCATTCCACTGGTGGGAATTCCTGATGCAATGCGATGTAAGCATCGGACTGCTTACTTCCATAGCACCCCAGGCCCTTCAACTCCCCCTAGGTACCAGTAGTACAACAGCCTAGTGGTGTCTCTCCGGAGGCCGTGTCCAGCGTGAGAGCATCGCTTGGGGGAAATCTGAGTCGGCTCCGAAAGCACTCTTGAAGACGAAGCTTATTAGCAATACGCACCCCACCAAGCTTAGTTGCCACATCTCTACGTGTTGACGTAGTCGCACGGGATGATACTTCTCTTCACTGGATATATTACTTTCAGCTCTTTAACAGTATCGAACGCGAACGTAGGGTTTTCTGTGGCACCAGTGCCTCGAAATCGCCTATACTTACCACTGAAGCCTGTTCACCGGCTATAGCGGGGCTCTGACGGTAACAGCTGGTACGACTGTATGCTCCTCTTTCTTTGACCTCTTGGACCTCCACTTCGCTACCAGCTTCGACATCTCTGTAGATATGGCCGACGAGAACCTAGCAGATCTTGATGGTGGACCACTCCAAGTCAAGGCGAGTATATTCGCCCATATAGAACGAGGCTTGGCATCCAATCCAAACGGACCTGCGGTCGTTAGCATGTCCCAGGATCATAACCACCTTGCAGATCTCGTCTCCGACACTACATGCATGGCCAATAGCAATGCCGGAAGTAGTGGTTCCAAGTGTCTGATATGGAGCTACAAGCAACTTCACGGCGCTGCTCTTAAAGTCAGTGCCGGGCTCATGGCTCTTGGTATCGAGCCCGGCATGAGAGTGGTAACATTGGTCTCCAATCGCGTCGAATGGCAGCTTGCACTCTGGGCTTCGTCGTTACTGCGCTTTACTTTATGCTCCCTTGACCCAGGCGCAACCCTTAGGCCGCGAAGAACAGAGCTCGAAAATTTGTTGTCTCGGGTTCAGCCAGACGCAATCATCGTTCAAGAAGGCAAAGATATTGCTGCTATCGAAGAGGCCATCCAGAACACCAAAGCCAAACAACCCAAGGCAAAAATTCATCTAGACAGTTCCCCGACCAAAGGATGGTTGTCCTTTACTCAACTCGCTTCTTACAGTCTGGGCCATTCATGTGAAGAAGAACAGCTGTTAGCTTCCGCTCGAGAAGAAGACCCCGACCGCATCGCGCTCATCATGTTCACATCAGGAACGTCATCTGGCAGCCCAAAGGGCTGTCCCCGCCACGTTGCATCCACCACACATCTCTTCGCAACCCAGCGCTGGGGCCCCAATGAATTCAACACGAATTCCGGCGCCCTAGCAGCAAGCGCTAACTTTCGCATCATTGCGCCCACAATTCACTTGTCAGTCTGGAGGGCCGGCGGAGTCTGCGTCCTCCCTGACCCCAGCCAAGGTATGAAAGGCTGGCTTTCCGCCATCTCAACTTTCCGGATTACATTCCTCCTCTTGATTCCAGCTTTTGTGCACTCCCTTGTTTCCGATCCCGGCTTCTCGAAATCTGATCTGGCGAGCGTGCAAAGTATCTTGCTTGGCGGAGACATGATCACCCGCGATCTCTTGCTAAAGACTCAAGCCGCCTTTCCGCATGCCAATGTCGCAGTAGCCCATGGGATGACTGAGGGAGGTGGGGTCTTCGTGTGGGACTTGTGGCGCCAGAAACCTGATCAGCTGCCTTACTATGCAGAACATATCGCTCCTCTTGGCAAAGTCGCTGCTGGGGCGAGACTGAGAATTCGGGACCCTCAGACTGGAAAGATCGTGAAAAGGAGCGAGCCTGGAGAACTGTGTATTTATGCTGGAAGTATGATCAAGCACTATCTTGATCATATCAACGAAGAGACCTCGTTCTATACCGACTCTGAAGGACTACGCTGGTTTCGGACCGGCGACCTCGCGGCGACCACTTCAGACGGAACCTTCTACATCTTGGGCCGAATCAAAGATATCATCAAACGTGCCGGCGTTGCCATCACACCTGCTGCCTTAGAAAGCACGATAATAGACCTCACAGGCTCGAACTGTTGCGTTCTAGCATGGCCGGACGATGTTCTGGGACAAGTACCTGTTGCGATCGTCAAGAATTTGCGGGATAGTGGGCTGAGTCAAGATGATGTGAAGGCAGAAATTCTAGTGAAATATGGGAAGGATTATGCGTTGGGTGACGTGGTGGGTCTAGAGGATTTAGGAATGCAAATGTTTCCATTGAACGCAACGGGGAAGATTATGAAGACGGAGTTGATCCCGGCTTTAGAAGACTTCTATCAGAATCGACGCAAGAAATAATGAGGCTCCGGAAGAGCATCGTCGATTACGTGGACATTAGTTGACAAGGATATCCTCAGGATTCATCGAAATCGCTGCTTCAACATCGCCTACGCATCTCCCTTCGCCAATAGCTCAAAGTTGGAATGTGGACAATCTCCACCATTCAAGTATCGGTGTCTCGCCGTAGGGATGGCTCGGGTACACCTTTCCCCCTTCCTGCAAATTGTTCGTGCTCGTGTTCGATATAGATCGCCACAAGTCTTCTTGTTATCATGTGGACGATCATGATGACTCGATGGTGGACTTGAATCGATGGAAGCGTGGGGTCCTACTGTTGTCCTGACTGTTTTCCCGAAGACACCCTCCTCTTTGTGCCATAGGCAGTTGATATTGCCATGAATTGGCAGCACCGAGCCCGAAACGCAGAGCGTGATTGTTTATAGCTGATGACTTGGCAAGGCGGGCGAAGCGTCTGTGCTCTCACAAGTCCATCACGGGAATTGCAGACTTCAACGAGAACGGACGAAGGTGAGGTACTGCAGCAAAAAGTCGGGACACCAAGCCTAGGTGTTTTCCAATGATAATCCGAGCCATTAGGTTGCCTACCCAAATGTTTCTTGGCTGTGCCTCAGCACTGAGGGAGGGCCATATGGGAAGGAATAGCCATTTGAAATCGAAACACTAGAATCAAGAATCGCAGTGACAGCAAGATGCTCACGCCCTGCTATTGACCATAAAATGGTGCCAGAAAGATAGGCTCCCCCTCATCTCAATATCTCATCCCAGTTGGGCGTAAACACGAATTTGCCTCTGATCTGTCCCATACCCATGCCCACTGCAGGTTCCTGGTCTCCAGCAGCTGGCTCATCATCTTTCGGTTTCTTGTCTGGCACAGTGGCGATCAGAACATTCTGCAAGAACGTGGCATCTGCTCCCTTACCCAACACCAGACTAGTACCTCCCCAGTCCAGAGTCGCCTTGCCAGACTTGTGTATTCGTAGCTTACCCACGTTACCGGAGGGTAGCTGGGGCTGGACGTTTTTCGGTGCGTCTTCCTCGCCCTTGGCCTTCGCAGGCTTCTCAACTTCCTTCTCCACGTCCATTGCATCTCCCTCCCCATTTGCCTCGGCAGATTCTGGTTCAGGCTTCACACTCACAGGCACCAAATCGGGCAGAACGGAGGGGAATTGGAAGACGTAAACGTTCTGGTTGCGTTCTTCCTCGGCCACTTTGAGCTTCTCCAGCTTCGCGTTGGCCTCCGCCATAGCCATGTCGCCTTCTGCATCTGCCCGCGAAACGTCCTTGGGTACTTGGCGCCCAAATTCCTTTCGTATCTGTCGAAGGTCGTCATACTGGCGGTCCCATTCATCCTTTTCGGCCTGCGTTTGGAATCTTGGTGGCTCGGGGATCTCGAAGTCGGACAGGTCATCGTCAAGGGCGTCGGCAGTAGCTTTTATCTGTACCTTAGCTCTTCGCTTGCCCTCCGGTGATGCTGGAGGGTCTCTCGAGGGGCTGGTGATGTCTTCGTCTCCACCGGCGATAGCAGGAGCTGGGGTTCGTGGCCGGGTCTGATGTTCGTCCTCAGTGGGCTCCTGTTTGATCGGTGCATCACCGTCCTCGGTATCTGATGAGCTGTAAGTGGTAGGTCGTTTTGGAATGGCATTGGATCCCTGGTATTCAAGTTCCTTTGCTTTCTGCTTGCCCTTCCTCTTCTCCGATACCGCTTCTGCTGCATCGCTAGACTCGGTCGAACCAGGCTCTACAGTGAGGCCGATGGCACGCTCTTTATGAGGCACGCGTGATAGGCGGACCGGGGCGAAGTGGTCCTCGGGTGGTGGCTCGTCTCCAGTCAGATCAATGACCTGCAGCTGGTCAATGTTCTGTTTCGGCCCGACCTGAGCTTCGGCTTCGTCCTCGTCGCTGGATATGTAGCCGCCGTCCTCTGCCTTGACCGGACGCATACCCCCCATATCAACGTCATGCTCGCTCTTGATACCTGTGCCGCCACTGGAATATGCAGGGCGTGAAGCAGCGCCGCTTCTGGAGCCTGAACCGACTGATGTGTGGGTTCCTGCCCCTCCTCCACTGCCTCCTCCATCGCCACCTCCCGGTCTTCTGCTACTCCAGCCAGTCCTCGCCTCTGTACTAGCTTGTCCACCACCGAAGACACCTGTGGCAGCTGTTTCTTGCCTTTGACGATGTGTGTCTCCCATATGACCTCCTCTGCCTCTTCCGCCCCTGCCAGCGCCCCTCCCGCCGCGGTCACTGCCCCTGTAGCCAAACTTGCGGGCATCTTTCGCATCTTTCTTGGCTTGTTCTGCCGCAGCTTTGGCCTCGGCCTCCTTTTTCTTTGCTTCGGCTGCTTCTAGCTCTGCTCTGGCTGTGGCAGATCTTCGTCCAGTAAATTTTGGCTTCGGGGCCAGGACCGGCTTCCCACGAGCTGAAGAGGATGGCCGCGAGGTTGACCCGCCGCGGCTGGGAGGCGCGGGCGTACCGGTGGGCGTTGAAGTGACGGAGACAGGAGTGCTGGCTGTTGGTGCCTCTGGAGGTCGCGTTGCGCCAGCACCTTCGGTCTTGACGGGCGGAACATCGGTATCGCTGCCTGCGGGAGGCTTTTTCGGTGACATGGTCCAAGAGATGCTGCCGACGATGCGGTCCGTGTTATCGGTCCATGAATACGATATGCAAGGCGTCCAAGGTAGCTCTTTCCCGTCTCGAATCTTTTTCGGCTCGCGCGCTGCCCCGCGTTATGACTTCCACTAGTCGCGACTGAACCCTGCTGGCACGACGTCACACACATTGTTGCCAGGGCGATGTCGTTTGCAAGCGAAAACAAACGGCACCGCCGTTGCTTCCCGCTGAACATGGGCCGCACCACTCGGAGGCGTTGCAGGCCAGGTCGATGCAGCGCACAGACGACGCCAGCGATGTAGGCTCATGTTCACTTTCCTTCGTATACGCAGCGTGCGAGTGCTTGAAGAATTGTGCCACACCTTCGAGGCCGTGACTCTGCCGCAGCTTCAGCTTCTCCTTCTCCCCCACCACCACCGCAATCGCAACGCCCACGCAGACATGGCCATGCGTCCACACACCTCGCTGGACCAGTATCACTCGACCGCCAGCACTCCGAGTCTGCGCAGTCGCGAGCCCGTTGATATGGAGCGACCTTTCACCCCACCCGATGCAGATGCCGGCAACGTCAAAGTTGTTGTTCGTGTGAGAAAGTTCGTCAAGAGAGAGCTTGATAAGAGGTCGCCATGTATCATTCGCATGAACCCGCAAACCCAAGAGACTACCCTCCTCCCGCCCGAGCTCACCGACGAAGAGCTGAAGAACACGAGAAAGACATATGAGGAGAAGAAGTTCACCTTCGACAAGTCCTTCTGGTCGCATAACGACTCCGATCCACACTTCGCCGGCCAGTCTCATGTCTACGACTCCTTCGGCGAAGACTTTCTCGATCACAACTTCGATGGCTACCACACCTGCATCTTCGCCTATGGCCAAACCGGCAGCGGAAAGTCGTACACTATGATGGGCACGCTTGACCAGCCTGGACTCATCCCACGCACATGTCGAGGCCTGTTTGAGAGGATAGAAGCGGAGCAGAACGGCAGTATAACTTATAACGTCCACGTCTCCTACTTTGAGATCTACAACGAGCACGTCAAAGATCTGCTCACACCAAAAACCAACCCACCGACATATCTCAAGATCAGAGAAAGCAAGAGCGATGGCGTCTACGTTCAGAACTTGTCAGATGAGCCCGCGAGGTGCTACGAGGATATTGAGCGCTTGATGAAGGTTGGCGACATGAATCGAACAACTGCGAGCACCAAGATGAACGATACCTCATCACGATCACACGCTGTTTTCACTCTTACTCTGAAGCAAATACAGCACGACATTGCAACAGACAGCACCATTGAGCGAGTGGCTCGCATGCGGTTGGTGGATCTGGCAGGCTCGGAACGAGCAAACAAGACCGAAGCCACAGGAGCGAGACTGAGGGAGGGTAGCAACATCAATCAGTCACTCACGACCTTGGGCAGAGTCATTGCTGCTCTGGCCGACCCGAAGCGACAACGTGCCTCGCGGACGATGGGCATGCCGAATCAGACCAAGCGAAGAGCGGAAGTTGTACCATACCGAGACAGTGTCCTCACTTGGCTCCTGAAAGATTCCCTGGGAGGCAACAGCAAAACCGCCATGGTCGCGTGCATCTCACCCACCGACTACGAGGAGACACTGTCAACACTTCGATACGCTGACCAAGCCAAACGCATCCGCACCAAGGCGCACGTCAACCAGGATGCAGTTTCGGCAGCAGAGCGCGACGCCAAGATCATGGAAATGCAGGAAACTATCAAGCAGCTTCAACTCTCTGTCAATGCTGCCGCGACCCGCAAGCGAGACGAGGCTGATCGTGCTCGAGATGAGCTGGAAGACTACCAACGACAAGTCAGCAAGATGCAACGTGCCATGGAGGAGTCTCGCGCGGTATCCGACGTCAAGATCCGTGCTCTCACGCAAGAAGTCGATGAGCTAAGGCCGCAGAACGAGGCCCTTCGAGTTGAGATCGAGGCATTGAGGAGGCACCTGGCACTCGCTGTGGGAGAACTGAAGAACCCGATCGTACTCCCAGAAAGCTATGGCGACGAAGAAAAGAGCGAGCTGTCCGAGTATGGAGAGGATCATGATAGCGGCATGGACGATGGTTATTCGGTTTCTGGGGACTTCGAGCATGATGTGTGGCAGGCGGATGTCGATGAGCTGCTGAAGGATTTGGGTCTTTTCAAGCGTAAGGTCGCAGACGACAAGACCCGCTTTCCGCACCCCGAAGGACACCAGCAGAACAGACCAGCTGTGGCTGAAGTTAGCATTAACAGCGTGAATTGATATTGTCGTGCTGGACTTCTAGCGAAGTGGTTCAAAAGGAGTGATATGTTAGCAGGAGGAAGGCAGAGGAAGCTCGCCTGCGTTTAGTGATCAGCGTACAGCGAGTAGCACTCGTATATAGTTAACGAATTTGATGAGGTTGGCATACTTACGACGCCGCCTCGGTACCAAACACTATAAAATGAATCGGCTTAAAAGTCCCGTCATTCGATCTTGCAGCTGAGCACGAGGTGATTGCGACAATCAGATCCATCTCAGCCAGAAACTCGATGTGATCCCCAGCCTTACTCAGCGGAGCATCAACACTAATCTTACCCGTCTCGCCATCAACCCTTACATTCATGAACACATTGAACGGAATCGTGATTTTCTCCTCGGGAATGTTGTACTTTTCCAGCGCAGCTTTGAAATTTCCAAAACAGCCACGATGCGGCTCCTGGTCCGGATACCGGATTCGAAACGTGTCTGCTGAACAAGGTGTGAATAGGAAGTCGTGTCTGCCCACTGTGTCCTCGACAATGCGGAGCATGGGGTTGCTCCGATTACTGTAGAGGTTGTCGTTGGTGCTGAAATAAATCTTGCCAGCATAATCGAACGAGCGGCCGTTGGAGAGAAATTCCGCTGTATCATGAGCATTGAAGGCGAGGATGTCCGAAACTTGTTTTCCAAGGGGGTCGATGATCCGGAGTCGCTGGCCTTTCTTGAGGGTCATGGCCGTTCCGCTTCGGGGAGGTATTTCGAAAAGATCGCCCTGGAGCGCCTTCGTTTCCGTTGCCATTGTGGACTGTGACTCCGCTGATCATGCGAGCATTCGTGTTGTGCGAGGTGGTCACTTCGACAAATGACAGAGTTCCTCAGCTAAGATTGCGGGCAAGCTGATTGCAGGTCTTATCAATGATTGGGGAAAGCTCGCAATGGTTTGGCGAGCTGATGAAGGCCAAGCGATGAATGGAGTTCTAGTCTACAAGATCCAAGTACTACATTTCTCACATGGGTGGCGGCGCACACAAATGGGTTGCCCTTACCATTGACATAGGCAGTGAGACCCAGAGAGCAATCTATACATCGGAAGTGGTCAACCCGTGGTGAGAACCCCCTGGTCGGTCTGAAAGCGGAGTTCCCACCGGCTGGTGTATCTTCACCTTTGGAGACTTTGTTCATGCCGTCGAGCACGGCACAAATGGCTTCTTGCAGTGCAGACGCAGACTAAGCATTGCGGTAAATTTGGCGTCGCTTGTAAGGTTGTCGGAGGGCCTCGCGGTCTCAATGTTTTGCGTGGTCAGGAAAGTCATGACGCTCCCGGCTCTTCCCGGCACGCAGGACCGATCCAATGGCATTGCTAGGTTGTCATGGTTAGATCTTGGCACCGCAGAAGTTCATCAAGCTCTACTTTGCCGGACACGACAACATACGCCTGATTCACGCCGCAACACTCCCGATAGACCACGTCTGGCTACACCCGGAGCCCCGATAGCGAGGTCTTCTGCCCATTGACACCGCCATCTCACATCTCTGCTCTCCTCACGCGCCTTCACGATGCTCACGAGAACCACTCCTCTCCTGCGCCATGCTTCATTAGCATCCACACGCGCATCAGCCGCCTCACTCGCACCTCTCGCTCGGTCACAGCAGATCAGGAAAGCTCACGCTATCTCCAACCCAACCCTTGCCAACATTGAGAAGCGATGGGAGGCTATGCCACCGCAAGAGCAGGCCGATCTTTGGATGGCGCTCCGGGATCGTATGAAGGTTGACTGGAACGAGCTTACTCTTCAGGAAAAGAAGGCAGGTATGTATAACAGACTCTGTGTCCATACACGTATGCCTTTCTGCTGTCCGTACGCGCAATGGATGCGAAGATTATTGGTGGTTGCAGCCGGGCCGGGAGTTGTCCGGCACGACTCAGAACGTCCGATATGGATGGCATTGGTAGTGTGAGACGTCGGAAGAAGGAAGTCATGGCTAACATATACACGTACAGCATACTGGATCGCGTTTGGTCCACACGGACCTCGTGCTCAGACACCTCCTGGTGAGAATACCAAGATTTTCCTCTACACAATCCTCGGCGTTCTCGCAGCCGGAGGAATCTTCGGCTTTACTCGCTACTTCGCACGACCCAAGCCACACACAATGAACAAGGAGTGGCAAGAAGCCACCAACGAGTACATGAAGGTAAGCAGCGCTTTGGGTCTGCAGCGGGCGTTTCGCAAGCCCTGCGATCAGAGCCTCGGCAGAAGCCACCCTAGGATGGAACATTGGTCCTGATGAGTAGTTTGGCTGACACTGCTTTCCAAACAGGAGAACAAGATCGAGCCGATTACTTTCGTTGGCAATCCAGACTACAAGGGGCCAGGTGCAGTGCAGTCACCACCAAAACCAAAGGAATAGATCTGGCCCTTGGCTACTGGGTGCGGAAGCTGTGGATTATTAGAGCGGTTCTCGCAGAGCTAACGCAACTCGTTGGAGCGTGTTTTTCCTGTGTGTGAGGTACGGCACAAGACTTGTCGAGAGTAGAGGAGCCGCTTTGTATCTTGCTGTCCAGCTGCCAACTGTATAAAGGAATTGAAATGTGGCATACTGGGAATTTACCTCACGTTCCTGACATTTTCGGACGGCGGAAAATCAACGTGCACTTATTCTTGCCAATCCGCGTCGCTGGTGAAATCTTGGAGGACTGTGGTAATGTCGGTCTTGCCCTCCTCGTCGCTGTTGATGCTCAATTCTTGACTCTCGATAATCTTGGACGCTGTCCTCACAGATTGACCACTGCGCCCCATCCCTTTCTTCGACGGATGCTCGTACTTCAGTCTTTCCCTCAACTGTTCAAGCTCAATGCTTTGAATAGAGATTGTTGGGAAAGCTCGTTCTTGTCCTTCATGAGACGCTAGCATTGCTGAGCCTCACCTGGAGGGCCATCTTGAAGCAGGCGATTCTCGACTCGAACACCGCCGGCTATGTGATACGTATCATGAAGTTCCTGATGAATTTCGGCGCGAATGGTTCACCTGGCTGGCTCTCTGCATTGATCTGGTGGCCAATCCAGGCTTCGACAATCAGCCATGGTGGCAGGCCCGCGAGCCCGAAATAGAGTCCATTTGAGCTGCGCGCGGGAAGTTCAGCAGAAAAAAGAAGTTGCTCATCCAAACAAATTGCAAAAGATGTGATGGTTGAGGAAAGAAGGGCAGGACTTGGGACTGAATGGACTGGCTCTGCTTCTTTGCTCCCACCCGCCTGAGATGGCTAGGAACTGCCCAGTTTTGGTCTCAAAAAGATGTATGTCGCTAGTGAGTATGGCCACTCAACCCAAATCAAACATGCCGTCTCGATGCTGTAGTTGTGAATTTAGACCAAGAATGGTAGCGAGTTCAGGTCACCAGCATCGCGCAAAAGAGCTTCGAAATCAGCTGAGAATCCTGGGACTGAACAATGGACGTGCAGTGCGGACCCAATTGTGCTCCTACAGACTCTCAAATCGAAACCGCCGGTTTCCTTTCGCGTACTTACATCTTTTGCCAGTCATTTGCCAACTCCCAAGCGTACCCTACCCTATAAACCATCTCCTCATGCCACCATTTGCCAATGACCTGCATGCCGACCGGTAATTTTACATCGTCGTTTCCAGCCGCTGGCCCTTCAAGTGGTGTCAACCTCCCGATTGGCATCGCTAAAGCCGGATGTCCAGTCTGGTTGAACTGACAAGTGTTGCCCACCAGGCCAACCTGCTTCGCGATTTGCTGCAGCGGAGAAGCACCAGGTGCTGCGTGACTGGTTGCGACGTACGGCAGCGTGGGCGTGATCAACACATCAAACGAGCTGAGAGCGGCATCGTATGCGTCGCGGAGTTTGCGAGACAGGTTGGTGGCTTTGGCGTACAGCGACGGGTGCTTGTCTATAGCCAGCTGACCGTTGAGATAGATATTCTTCGTAGCAACGTAAGCTTTGTCCCAGTTCTCTTTCTTGCGAATAGCATCGAGGAAGCATGAATTCAGCTCATGCATTAAATGTCCGCGGCGGCCGTTGTACCCATTCATCTTGGTAAGGAAGCCACCAACCTTGGAGACTGGCGTCCATATCGTGGGACCCAATTTGTGGATTGGGATGGAAACTTCATCGACAGTGGCACCAAGAGCACGAAACTGCTCCACTGCAGTGAGGAAGCAATTTTTGACTCTTGGATCTAGTACTGAAAGCTCGAGTGATTCTTTGATGATGCCAATTCTGAGGCCAGAGAGGTCTTTAGGCAAGCTTTGCTCTCTTAAACTTTGGTGGTATTTATGGACCCTTTCTGGTGATGCTGCGAAGCTGCGGTCATCGATGTTGTCGGAGCCTGCGATGGCCTGCAGGAGAAGGGCGTTGTCGATCACGGATTTAGTCATTGGGCCTAGGTGATCGTTCGTAGCCTCGTTGCTACCGCATCCGGTATATGGGATCAGGCCGAAAGTTGGCTTGAGCCCAACGACACCGCAATTCTGGAGATGGTACCCAACAGTCAGCAAGGATCACGTCTGAGTTGGAGTTTGATACAGAGAACGTACGGTCGCCGGTATTCTCACAGATCCACCCTGGTCTGCCCCTATGCTCATATCTACTTCACCCAGCGCCACAAGCACACCACTACCGCTGCTACTCCCACCAGCTGAGTAGCCTTTAGCGTAAGGATTATCTACGATACCAGTTGCTGCAGAGTGGCTGGTGGCGGAATGACACAGATTCTCACACACAGCTTTGCCAGTGATATGGCCGCCAGCTTCCAAGATACGTGTTGTTACTGTAGCGTCCATGTTTGGAACGAAGCCTTCCACGAATTCCGTGCCCATGAGCATAGGTACATCTTTAACGCTGATCATATCCTTAAGGCTCACCGTCTTCCCCGTAAGCAGACCATTATTCGGTTGTGCGTCTTTGATACTGCACTTCCATGCCCACGCGCCGTGTGTGTTCTCTGCCTTGTTGACTTGATGTACGTCGCGTCTTGGAAACCGATCGAGGTCTACCTGGGGAACATAGTCGCCCTCTGCCAATAGCTGCTCGCACTGCTCGTCGAATACAGCCAGCAGCTTCCTGTATTCTTCCTTCTCTTTCATCTTGATACTTACGCCCAGATTGGCGCATACCTCGTCCAGAACGTCCATGTTCACAGCGGATCCAGGCTTCGGGTCAACCGAAAGGACAGACATCTTGATACTGCTGTGCCCAATGCTTGCAGGAATGTGGTGCGAAAAGATCACCTAACTCTGCACGTCTTTGTTCAGCTTGTAACGCGTACAGGCAGACTACACCACGAGTCACTTCATAATGGCTGGACGCGCCACTGTCCGCCGACCCTGTCAATGGACAGGCAAATACCGAGACCTTATCATGCTCGCCTAAAGCTGTAGATGCCGGCACTGTGATTCAGTGCGAGTAGTCAAGTAAGTGAGGAATTACGTCGTCACTGAGGCGAGGAGGACTCTTGCCCGATTGCCAAGAACTGGAGATAGGCAACCTCAACTGCGCCTTCGTCCCACTCGCTCACCTTAATCATCCGCGCCGTGGTGTAAATTTTGTCAGAGATAGGCAGCGAGAGAGCTCTACGTGTAGGGATGAACATGAGATGTCAGTTTCTAAGGTAGGGAATATATTTCCTTATGTCAAGCGTTTTACATACCGGAACTTTTCTCTCCGGACAGCAACGATGGTACACATCGAGGAGCAATACCAACTCCCACGAGACTTCGAAGGCTTCGGTCCAGAGTCCTTCGATTGCCAATGGCCGAATGGAGGTGCGGCAAATGGTTGGGCAAAGCATTTTACCAAGCATGATCTGACAGCACATAGCCCGAATCGCAGTGTCTTTCGTCTTGAACTATGAAGAAGGAGGCGAACGGTCTGTCCTCGAAGGCGACGCCCACAGCGAGCCGTACCTCTGGGAGAAGGGAAGCTCAGGCGGCTACAAAGATGGGGCACGATACATCAATGCCGAGCAGGACTTCGAATATGGGTCTCGAGTCGGCGTATGGCGTCTGATGCGCCTTTTCGCCGAATTCGACTGGAAGATTACCATCTATGCCGTTGCTCGTGCTATGCAGCTGAACCCGAAATTTGGCCAGTATTGTATCAAGACTGGCCATGAGATTGCGAACCATGGCTTGCGATGGCTTGATTTCTGGGGCCTCGATCTTGAAGAGGACAAAAAATATGTGAAGGACTCACAGAAACTGCTCCAGGAAGTCACCGGCGAGTTCCCGGTTGGGGTTTATTTTGGTCGGTCTACCGTAAACACACCTGGCATGCTGCCGAAAATATTCAAGGAGATGAACAAGGAAATGGCAACGCCACCGCTCCTGTATAGTAGCGAATGCTACAACGATGATGTTCCATACTGGGTTGATCTGCCGTACGAGAAGGACTTGCCAGACGAAGAGAAAGAAGGCATGCTTCTGGTTGTAAGTGCTCCTCAGCTTTTCTTCAGCTATTGCGTCGCTCACGAGAACATGGCAGCCCTACAACTACGATTGCAATGATGGAAAGTTCCACATGGCGCCAGGATTCACTTCTAGCAGTGGTCAGCTCTACGAACAGTACCTCAAGTCTACCTTCGACATGTTGTACAGGGAAGGCGGTAAGATGATGAACATACCGTTGCACTCCCGCATCACTGGCAAAGCTGGACGAGCCGAAGCTCTTCGCAACTTCATGCTCTACATCTCCCAGAAAGAGGGTGTCTGGGTGACTACAAGGAGAGATATTGCGAAGCACTATCGAAGCAAGTTTCCATACAAGCCTGGATCTCGTCAAGGTGGAGTCTAGATACACAGCTTGAACATAATTCGCAGCTCGAGCAGCTTGAAACATGTAATACTCAGTCCTGGGTTTATGTATAGTGAAATGTTTCTCCGGTCATGATCAGCTGTCGTCCATCGGCCTCTCTGTTTTCTCCCCATTATTGAATCTATTCCAAACACGTACTTGTCTCTCCTGTCCGTGTCCCGAAAGCCTCTGTTTCCGTCCATCTCTTTCATATTCAGGTGGTGAACCGAGGTGGCTGTCCGGCCCAGTGGAATTCATCCTGGGGTTTGGCAAGCCACCGCTCTCCTTCTTCCAGCTGCGTGTCTGCTATCATGTTCTGCCTCGTAGGAAGCCCCGGCATGTTACTAGGATGCGCTGGAGCGCGTTTTCGGACGCTACCTCGGAGAGTCGAGTCTCGCACTCAGTTCGGCCTGTCACGCCCCAGGTTCAGGCGGGTGGTTTCAGCTGTAACCTTCCGAACATGCGTTCTCTTCCTGCAGTGAGACGAGAGCAAACAATGGAGAAGCTTGTTGCATCGCCAAGCTTCATTTGCGGCGCGAGCAGGTATCCTGGGCGTGGCACGGAAGCTTATCTCTCACACCAGCTTCCCTTCGTCACTCGGTCCCACAACCGCGCCGCCATACTACTACTACCTGCTGTCTACGGGTACCCACATACTAGATGCCATCACCCAGCTTCCTCTTGCGACCTAGTACCTGCAGCATACCCGCAGATATGCCACAATGCCGCTTGTTCCTGCTCGCCTACCCCGGCTTAGGAACGCGAGGCGACCTGGCCCAGGTACAGTCCTTTGGCAAGACCACTCTACATATCATGTTCTGTTGATTCGGCCGCTTGCTGTTCTCTGAACCCCGTCGGCCAGACTCGACCATGCCCTTCTTCAACAGAGCTTCTGTGCTCTCAGCTTTCCTCTGCCCGGTTCTTGCTCAATTCATTCCTGCACCAATCGATCTCAATGCTAGTAAAGGTTATCTAGACATCCCAGTTCGCTCAAAGCAAGTCCCAGATGGAATCTGCGAGCTCACTCCAGGCACCAAGTCCTTCTCTGGCTACGTCGATGTGTTCGACGACCAGCACATCTTTTTCTGGTTTTTTGAGGCACGAAATGAAGACCCAGAGACCGCACCTCTGACAGTTTGGATCAATGGAGGACCAGGATCTTCAAGCATGATTGGTCTTTTCCAAGAGTTGGGACCGTGTGGCGTAGACAAGGATGGTGAGGTAACCTACAATCCCTACGCGTGGAAGTCAGTATCAGCCGAATATGAAAGAGATGGGGTTCTTCGTTGACAATTTATAGCAATGTCTCCAATATGCTGTTCATCGATCATCCAGCTCAAGTAGGTACGTGGAAATGCGAGCACCGCCAGTCACCATCTGAACAAACAACATTTTGCTTCTGAGAATGCAAGCTTTCGTTGTTCCGGGGAACGACATGGGGATGAAGACCCAAGCTTTCGCACCGATGTCATCTCACCGTTGACTATCCCTAACGTTCTCCAGGCTTCTCATACTCGACCCCGATTCCAGGCTACATTTCATCCAGTGGAGATCTTGTTCAACTCCCAGACGCAACCTGTCCGGACTATGCTGCAGATCTGGATTGCGGCACTTATTCATACCCCAATGAGACGAACACCGCCAACTCTACCGTCGATGCTGCGCCATCCATGTGGAGAACCCTTCAGGTACGGAGCTCATGGCAGTGAAATTCTGGCAGACCAGCATAAATTGACGATTCTTCAGGGCTTCATGGGTGCATTTCCGCAGTACTCGAGGAATGAGTTCAATTTCGCGACGGAATCGTATGGTGGACATTATGCGCCCATCTTTAACGATTACATCGAGAAGCAGAACGACCTGATCAAGACTGGAAACTTATCCGGGGCTCATCATATCAATCTACAGACAGTGCTGATCGGAAATGGCTGGTATGATCCGCTGGTTCAATACGAAGCCTACTACAACTTTACAGTAAGTGACCCTATCCCCGAAACCGGTCAAGCAGATTCTAATTCTTCTTTGCGCCACCCTTAGGTCTTCCCGGGTAACACATACGACTACTCCCCATACACTGCCTCGACTCAAGCCCAGATCTACAATGCCATGTATGGGCCAGGAAACTGCTATGATCGCACAGTCGACTGCAATACGCGAGGGATCGACTCCATTTGTTCAGCAGCCGACAATTTCTGCGCCAGCGAGGTCGAATATCCTCTCGATAACATCGCAAACCGCGACGAATACGACATTCGTGAGCTTTCGCCCGACCCGTTTCCCTACACCTTCTATGTCGACTACCTCAATACTCCCAAGGTACAACAAGCGATCGGTGCTTATGTCAACTTCTCCGAATCCAACACCGCAGTCGGCGATGCGTTCAGCAGCACGGGCGACGATGATCGTGAAGAGGGCGTCTACGCCGCTCTCCGCAGACTCGTGAAAGCAGGCGTCTACATCGTACAATACGCCGGAGACGCCGATTACAACTGCAACTGGTTAGGAGGCCAAGTCGTATCGAAAAACGTCCAGGCACCAGGTTTTTCCTCCGCGGGCTACACCAACATCTCCACATCTGACGACATTGTTCACGGCCAAGTCAAGCAGTCCGCCAAATATGCTTTTGTCAGAGTCTACGAATCGGGCCATGAAGTCCCCTTCTACCAACCTCTCCTCGCGCTCGAGATGTTCGAGCGAGCAATCTCTGGCCAGGATATTGCGACGGGCGAAGTGAGCTGCCTTGATAGTGGCTATCAGACTGTGGGAACTGCCGAGAGCACATACCGAGAGGGCAATGCTACGATACAGTACAAGGTATTGCCACAGGATGCCACATACAACACGACTACGAACATGCCGAACCCCACCAATTCTACGTCGAATTCCACGAGCAGCAGTGCGAAGAGGAAGAACAAGAAGAGGTTGTTCAAACCCTTCTACGACGACTTGAAGAGGTGAAGATGACATGGCGTGCTAGGAGGTGTGCATCTGGGGCTGTCTTCATGGCAGACGACTGCCTGCGCTACCTGGTAGCAGCGTGGACTTCGTTCTTCGGTCATGGGACACTTGCAGCTTTGTCGCAGACTGACTGTTACGTAGCATAATACTCTTACCCTCAAAACAAGGGACCGTAGCCCTTTTCTGTTTCATGCTCATAAACTGTGCTAACTGCTAGCTACATTCACCCATGAGAGGTCAAATTCACCCGGAGGGGCTAGCGACGCTGCTCAGATTTCCTGGCCAATTGTGTACTTTTTCGCCTTTCCTCTAGCTCTTAGGCATTGCCGTCAACCTTGGCAATGTAGGCCAGAAGGTCGATAACACGGCGGGAGTAGCCCCACTCGTTGTCGTACCAGGAAACGAGCTTGACGAAGTTCTTGTTCAAGGCGATACCAGCCTTGCCGTCGACGATGGAGGAGTGCGTGTTGCCGTTCATGTCACTGGAAACGATGTCGTCATCAGTGTAGTCAAGAATGCCTGGTGAACGGTGTCAGCTTCCGCGAAGGGACTCAAGAACGTGTTCGGTCCTTCTTACCCTTGAGCTCGCCTGCTGCGGCATCCTTCAGAGCCTGTGTGATCTCCTCGTAGGTGGCACCCTTTTCGATGCGGCATGTAAGGTCGACGACGGAGACGTTGGCGGTTGGAACTCGCATGGACATGCCGGTGAGCTTGCCGTTCAGGTCTGGAATGACCTTGCCGACAGCCTTGGCGGCACCAGTCGAGGACGGGATGATGTTCTGGGCAGCGGTACGACCACCACGCCAGTCTTTGCCGGACGGACCATCGACAGTCTTTTGGGTGGCAGTGTATGAGTGGATGGTGGTCATGAGACCCTCAATCATGGTGAATTTGTCGTGGATGACCTTGGCCAGCGGAGCCAAGCAGTTGGTCGTGCAGGAGGCATTGGAGATGACTGGGATATCGGAAGTGTAGCTCTTGTTGTTCACACCCATGACGAACATTGGTGCATCGGCAGAAGGAGCAGAGATGACGACCTTCTTCGCGCCCCCCTTCAAATGGGCCTGAGCCTTCTCGGTGGTGGTGAAAACGCCGGTCGACTCAACGATGTATTGAGCACCACTCTCGCTCCATGGGATGTTGGCTGGGTCCTTCTCCATGTAGAAGCGGATGTTCTTGCCGTTGACGATCAGGCCCTTGTTGCCATCGACCTCAATGGTGCCGTCGAAGATGCCGTGTGTGGAGTCGTACTTGAGCATGTACGCCTGCCAAGAGAGTCAGTGGGAATCCGATAAGATAGAGGAAGCTCACCGCGGGCCTGAGATAGAGCCTGCGGTGCTGATGCCACTCACAGCATAGTGGGGCTCAATGAAAGGGTCATTGACGGCCAAGACCTGGACATCGCCGTGCTGGATGCTATGCCCGTGTCAGCGACCCAGACTGTCTTCGATATGCTCCTTGCTCTTGATGACTCACGCATTGCGGAAGACAATGCGACCGATACGACCGAAACCGTTGATACCGACCTGTTCACCATGTGTGAGCGTGCGATTCCGTATCTTCCGGCGGTGTGGAGTTATGTATCACATACGTTCACGACCATGATTGCTGTGTTTCTGGAGGGTGTTGATTCTGGAGCTGGTACGACGTCAGTGTGTTGAACGGGTGTCGAGTGTTGTGGAAGCAGGGGAAGAGGCTTACTTTTTTTCTTGCGTTGACTTGGTGGGCTGGTGGGATGTTCGGAGGGGTCACTGGCTTTTAAGTGACTGCAACTACTAGCTACGCCGAAAAGCTATGACGCCCCGGGCTTGGCTCGAGATGCAGTGAGCTGTTTATTATTACTTTTGGACACACTTTCCCCCTCGGCAACAACACCACGCTTGCCTTCATATATCTTCCATCTGAGAGGTCGACGTACCGGTAGCTCACAGCCGAAATGTTTACCCGTCAGCGTACATCGAATGCCCTCCGGACTGTTCCTCGCTATCACTGCACTCCAGCCCCGAGCTTTCCCGCATGTTCCTCATCTTCCCGCGGCCACGCCAATATGGGACTCCTCTTGATCCTGGAGAAGTCCCTGGGTCTCCGTGCGACTGTGTCTACTTCTCTTCACCTCATTTGAACGTGCTGTATGCCATGTTGAGGCACAGAACGCCCCGCCCGTTCCGCAAACGGCGAGAAAGTTGGCTTCCTTCGGACCTTTTGCGGCTCTCCCAGCCAGGATGAGAACAGGGGATAGATCAGTCGACCAGCCGAGCCTCAACAGAAACGTGCACTTTGATGGGTCGACGACAAAGCACACGGATGGCTCCCACAGGAACACCCCGACCAGTAAGATCGCGTGTAGTGGCCGCAAGAAAGTAAGTGACAACAAAAGCAGGGCGGTGGCAAGGATTCTTGATGCCACTCAGAAAAGCAAGGTCATTTTCCTTATCTGGCTATGAGCACATCACTTGTTAGGAATAATGCCATGCGTTCCGTTCGCGTCAGTCTCTGGTTGGATTTCATCTCCAGTGCAACCTGAATTTCACGGTCCGCCTGCACATCATCAGAGATAAGCAGCGCGACCGAGACATCCGCCCAAATACATGTATACACGTAGATCAGGTGAGAGACACAACACATGGTAAAAAGCAGCGGACTTTTGATGATTCGAACCACTAAAACTTAAGCACTACCCATTACGCATCCTAAGCCGATCATGGTGGCTAAGATATCGAACAGTAGTCAGCAACCTCTGTGTGGTGATCTCCATTACTTCCTTTTCGTCTTCGATGACCAGAAACAACCGGGGACATCTCTTGGAGATGGCTAAGATGTGCAGTGATGTGCAAGCCCGACCAGCAACACTTGATGCTCTTGTAACAAAGCGGCCAAGATGTGATAGCAACATTGATAACATGCCTCCCATCCAACGACATGGGCAAGATCCCCAAGCGTAGCTTCAGTGTAGACATCGAGCAAACAAGCTTGCCTTGGCGGCAGCGTAGATTAGAGCGAGAGCGTATGACAGCGATACTTTCGGTCCAATGTCAAGGGTATGATGGCGAAGATGGTGCCCTTCGCAGCTAGTGAGGGATGGCAGTCGTTCAGCGATATGCGCCTCCATAGCCACCTCGGCCGACGTAGGGGCGGTCGCTGCCAAATGGACGAGGTGGTTCCTGGCCGTACTGGTCTCCACCGTAGCCACCGTTGGTGCGCGTCATAGGCAGTCCGGCTGGTGGGCCTGGACGAGTTGCAAAGGCAGGATTGCAACAGAGCATGGCGACACGAGATCCATACTTGGATCCACGGAGCGACACCATGTGCTTGCGAATGTGAGCGGCAACGATCTCGCGGCGCTGAGGATCGCCGTGGCTCAGGATGTACTGGATGAGATAGTTGCCGAATTGATCACCAGAGATGTCGATGAGTGGCATGCGTGGACGATCGGGGCGAGCCTCGCAGACACGGTCGAGGTAGCGATCGAGGAAATCGGTACCACCAATCTTGAGGCACTTCTCGACGACCTTGGATGCAAATTGGTCCATGCTGTACTCAGATGCGAAGCGAAGGACGTGTTCGATGGCGCGGGTACGGTCTGGAATCGAGCCGTGCTCGCAGATGTGCTGAATGCACCAATTTCCGAATTGGCCATGGGCGACAACATCGATGCTTGCCAGCACTTCGTTGATGCAGGGCCGCTTGTCTTCTTCCAAGCAGTTCTCGAAGATGTTCTGGACCACGAGACTGCCGGTCTCGCCAAGTGCGACCTCGTGCCACATGCCGCGAAGCGCCTCGTTGACATACTTCATGATCTGCGGCGGCGAATCACTCCAGCGCAGCTCGAACAGCTTCTGCCATACATGGCATGCGTAGCGGTGGATGACGGTCTCGGGGATGCGACGCAAAAGCTCGTGCACCATGATGGCCTTGTATTCCTCCGGCACGCAGTCGAATGCTTTTTGGACGACATGGCATCCGAAGGCGTCCATGCTGAGGTTAAGAGTGTTGCCGCGGATAGCCTGCGCAATAGCAACGACTTGCTCCGGAGTGCCGTGCTCGAAGCAACGCTGGACCAAGAAGTTGCCGAAGCGGTTCACCATGAGAGGATAGGCTTGATCAATAATGGCTTGGACAATCTCGAACTTCTGATCAGGAGTGGCAACCTTCAGTTTCTGCTGCAGGAAGATAGATGCTTGCTGATCATTATTGCACACGATCTTATCGACAACGTATTTCCAGTTACAGCTCATGTTGCGGTCAAGAAGGCGCCGATAGTTGAGAGGCTCGGTGGTGCTCAGGTATGTCGGTGCTTGATATTGCTGCTGCATGGCCCATTGGCCGCGTCCCAACCCGAACTCGGTCGCAGTTGGGGACAGTCTTGTGCCTACGGGAGCTTGCTGGCCGTTGGTCTTCGACATGCCGTACGACTGGTGCTGCTGGAACGGCATCGGGGTCATGGGAGGTGAGTGGCCAGTGCGGCTGCCGTAGCCAGCATGTGGGCGGCCATAACCAGGCATGGCATCGAACCTGAAGGGAAGTCAGTCACGTGTTCAAGCAGAGAGTAGATGGATGGAAGGAAGACTTACGATTGCTGAGGCTGGTTGAAGCTTCCACGCTCGAATGGGCTTGCCGATCGGCTGTACCTAGCGGCCTGGATTAGACCATTCGTGGCTGGCATCATGGCTTGACCCGTGATGTTTGCTGCCAGGTGCTGAGCAGCTGGGAACGGTGAGCCGATTGCTTCCTCCATGGTGTGTTGTGCAAGACGGGACTGAGTAAGCTGGAGGTCCATCTGGGCCATGCGCTCTGTGGCCATCTCCAGCTGCTTCTTGAGACGCATGACCTCAGCAGCGTCAGGGCGACCATCAGAATGCTCTGTTGGTGGTGTCTGAGCATATGGGTCGGTAGCTGATGATGAGGTGCTCTTGTTCTCGTCGAGCTCACGCTTCTGACGGCACAGGAGCTCGTCATGCTTTGTGAGTCTGGTGAGAATGTCATGAACAGGTGCAGCAGGGACAGCCATCTTCGACTTGGGCTGATAGCTGTTAGTAGGACTGGGTAGGAATGGATTGAACTTGTTGGCTGGTGGGAGACGCGCCTGCGGAGAGGGTCCGCGGTTCGCGAATCGAGACGTTGTCAGTGGCAACGGCAGAGCGCTGGAGGTGGGCTTCAGTCCGAGCTGCTGCAGCCAGGATCAGTTAAGGTTTGCTCATGTGGGTGAAGGGCGAGACGTACCGAGTCGTGCGTGTTCTCGTCATAAATGGTGAAAGATGCAGACATCTTCTGGGTGGGAGATCCGGTCCACTCCATACTGATGCCGCAGTTGGTGGTGTCGGCTCGATCTGACGGCGATGGCCACGCTGACACCCGCTGCGCGTCGGTGAAGCAGGTGAAGCAACAAGAGCGAGGCAACGTGCTTTCGATAAGATGCCAAGATGGTCAAGAGTATGCGTGTTGGCGGAAGGGGTTGATGTCGGTGACAAGGCGTAGAGGGATGGCGGGATCGATGGTCAAGCGACGTTGCGAACTCGAGTCTGGGAAGAAGGCGATGTTCTGGCGCGATTGCCGTTGGAGAAAGTGGCGGTCAGGCTCGGCAGCGCCCGAAGTGGAAGGAGCGGTGGTGTTGGGCTCGGTGGCGATGTCGATGTTGATGGCACTGAAGGAGGACCAGTCGTGGCTTGAAGCAGGCGTGACACGAAGATAAACGTGTTTGGTGACGGGACGACGAACATTGAAGCCAGCGGGTAAGATAGAGGAACAACGGGACAATGATGAAAACGCGTGAGGGTGGTCGCTGCACAATGAGTGAAGTCCAGGTCCCTTTGGCAGATGCCCCTTCGGCCAGAGCAATCACCGCCGACAACGCGGTGGCAAACGAAACGAAGCAAAGCAAAGCAAAGCATCAGGAAGGCGCTTTTGATGAGATACGTACCACATATGCTTCTTCGCCCCATTTCGCACTCCGTTGCCTCTCTCGTCGTATCATCCCTCGAGTGTCAATAACGCCGCGTGGCTGATCTACCTACGATGAATAGCCATGGACTACGAGCCACTCTCGAGTGTTCTCCAGATCGCGCTCCCGGTACTGCGCGTTGCTCTTGATGGTGTCGCTGACGACAGCGAGACCCCGATCATAGCCGACGTTGTCCTTGTCACTGAAGAATTGTGCAATGTCCTGCTCGACATCAGAGCTCGAGAATTTCTGCAGGCTCATCCGCAAGAATCGCTCAAGCACCACCATGTTGCTTCCGAGCTTCTCACGGATCATGGGCCATTCCTGCTTGATGTAGGCCCAGACAGTGTCGCGAACCTTCGAGTTGTTTGCCAAGGAGCCGCCAACAGTATGCAAATCTTGCGTCGCCACATTCCCGCCGAACGCGAATTGGAGATAGTCGGTGGCCAGCTCGGCGGTTTGTACTTGTCCCATGGACTGAAGGGTAATCTCTCGGCCATCGATGGATTTGGTCGTGAGGAACTCATTCTGGACCGTCTTGTACGCTCCCTCACCACCGTACTTGATGGCGATCTTGAACACGGCAGCCCTCAGAGAGGGATGAATGGCTTTCGCGTCGCCTTCGAAGTATGCTTTGAACCGCTTAGTGACTTCTTGAAGGACCTGTTCATGTCCAACAAGGCCCGCCGTTGTGATCAACAGAGCTCGCAACTGCCCGGTGAGGTAGTCGTCGCCAGGCGCAAAGTCCCAGCCGATCTTATTGGTCGCCGCGGTCACTAGTCGCAGGGTGTAGTTGCGGAGTCCTTCTGAAACCTGCTGATCGGAAGCGAATATGCGTCGGATTTTGCCCAGACTGGTGACGACCTCCGACCACACCAGGTAGTTGGTCTCAGCGACGAAGCCTTCCAAGAATGACAAGACTGCTGGCGTTGTGCCCTGTCCAGCGACAGCCAAAGCCGCTGCATCACCGATCAGCCCAATTTTGTCCTCGACCGACAGCTTCTCTAAGTGCTGTGACAACTCGACAAGCCGCGAGGGTGGCAAATTGGTGCGGTAAAAGCCGGTCTGGTCGGCGTTGACCTTATAGAAGCTGGTATCAATATCACGATAAGTGTCTTCCTTTGTGGTGAGAGGTTCTCGCTCAGCGTCCGTGGCTGCCGGACCTGTCTTCAAGCCCAATGGGATCCACCATGTCGTCGTGTCCTCCTCAGGCTTTACTTCGCCCGACGTCAAGAATCTCGACTGCTTCACACTAATCTGACCTGGCTCCTCGGCGACCGTGACCACTGGGAACCCGATCTGGGAAGTACGTCAGTGAGTACAGCTTGTCACCAATTGGTCTTCGGTCAACAGGAAAAGACGGCGCAAAACATACCTTCCTGATCCATGGATCCATGAATGTTGTCACATCCTGTCCGGAAGTTTTGCTCAATGCTGACCACAGATCATTGGTCTTGGCATTCGAATATTGGTGCGCCTTGAGGTAGTCCGATACTCCCTTCAAAAAGGTCTTGACCCCGAGATGGGCTGCAAGCATGCGAATGACAGAACTCCCCTTCAGGTAGCTGATGTGGTCAAAGATCTGGTCAACTTCCAATGCATTTCTCACTGGGACTTCAATAGGATGACTTGTCCGCAAGCTGTCCAGCTGGAAGGCCATTTGCATGGAGTCAGTGACAAACTGACCCCAGACGTTCCAGTCTGGGTGAAGATGATCAACAGCGTACCAACCGACCCAGGTCGCAAATCCTTCGTTGAGCCAGAGTTCGTTCCACCAATCCATTGTGACGAGATTGCCGAACCATTGGTGCGCGAGCTCGTGTGCCACGACGTACACCACTCTGTTTCGATATTTCTGATCCGAAGCGTACTCGTCGAAGAGGACCGCCGTGGTACGATAGGTGATGAGGCCCCAATTCTCCATCGCGCCGTGGCTCTAGACAACATCGATCAGCGAAAGCAAAAGCTAGACGGGATGAGAGAAACGAGAGACTTATGATAGGCTGGCGAATATCAGCCACCTGCATCAGTCATTAATCGCTTGCCCAAGGAGACTTACAAATTCATGCACAGCGAGGAGATCGACCTTTGGGAGTGGATAGTCGATATCGAATACCTGTTGCACTGGTCAGGTTCCCCTAGAAATTCGGCAGTGTGACCTGGCCACAGAAACGCACCTCTGAGAAGTAGTCTACAATTTGGTGCGCACTCTCCAAGGCCAGTCGACCCTGCTGTTTGAGGCCCTTAGTGGTATATACTCTCACCGGCAAGCTCTTGCCATTGTATTTCCGTCTCGTAAAGTCCTCAACATACTCGAAATCGCCAAAGGCCCATGCCAACAGATAAGTGGACATTACTGGGGTCCGCTCGAAGCTCACAATCTTATGCCCATCCTTGCTCTTTCGCACTTCCTTCTCTGGCATGTTGCTGAGTGCCACCAGATCCTCAGGAATTTCGATCTCCAAGTCGAAAGTGCTCTTCAGGTTCGGCTCATCGAAACACGGAAACGCTCGACGGGCATCTGAACTCTCGAATTGTGTCGAAAACATGTAGTGGTTGTCAGCATCTCTGGCAACGCCCTTCGCTGGCTCAGCAGCTGGCTGATACTTGGATCGGTAGAAGCCAGCCATTGAGTTGTTCATAACGCCCTGGAAGGATATCGAGAGCACAGCCTTGGGAGACTGCGATAGCTCCTGATCGAAGGAGAACGTGGTTCTCTGCTGCTTCTCATCATATGAAATCCCAGATGTTATGATGGAAGACGAGTTCTTGCCCGAGTCAACCACAATACCAGCCGAGTGTACTTTCAACTCATGGGTATTGAGGGTGATGCTGGATACCGCCTTTGTGATTTCCACTTCGATGTCGACCTTACCCTGATACGTCCACGGCTTACCAGGAGTCAACTCTGTGAGAGATATTGCATAATTTATGGGCTTGACATCCGGTGGAAGGACATCTCTGTCGGTAGCCATCTTGACCAGAGTGCTCGATGCGTCGCCTGAACACTGTCTGATGCCGGATCGAGCCTGAAAAGGTAGAGCGTATCTGTGGCGCTGCGTTGCAGCGTGAGTGTCTCGTCGGCTTGCAGTGAGACTACTATGTGTTCGCAGAGATGATGCGAGAGTTCGGCTCAGCGTCCTGGGTCGGGAGACACCGATGGAGGTCTGGTGGAATGAGGTTGCCCCACCAATAAAGCGGAAGGGCTTAGGCAATCGATAGAGCCGCTGCAAGGCGCGCGGAATGGGCAACATGCGTTTGGGTGCAGAGTGATCTTGGGACACCAACAAGAGCTCGGATGAAGGTTCTAATTGCTGCTGGCACTCGACCACGTCGACGGGGGCGGAGCAAAGTCAGCGAAACTGGAGCTGCGGAGTGTCTCGGCAAAGTTCGAACACCAGAGCAGCGCGAATACACGTGACGATGCGAAGGTGTTATAGATGAATGACTACAAGGACTTCCAAGGAGTCTGCGCCCCTCCCTGCCAGTTGTACATAGTGTATCTCTGTCTTAACCACCACGCGCTGATTGCGTGGCCTCAGGGTATCTTTCAAGCCAGAGTCGTCGTGCCTTCGCCTTATGCAAATGCACATCAAAACGCCGTCTTGTATGCCTTCATGTCTCTCGTAGCCACATTACCTTCCATGCAGATTTGAACCTCCTCATATCCGTACAACAACTCCGAGGCATGGGATCCTCAATTGCCGCTTGTCCAATATGTTCCGTAGCCATTCGAACGCACTGAGCCCATTCGGTATTGTGGTGATCACCGCCGAGCCTGCTTCTGTAGCCATTCTGTTGCGCAAACTGTCGATCGCAGCACTTGCCAGAGAGCCGCCGGTTCCATTGGCTGCTGACATCGCCAGACTGGCGGTCTCTAGAGCCACTTCGGTGAGAGTGGAGTTCCCGCCCAAGAAAGACGCCACGGTCTGGGTCAAAGCTGTTGCGTTGCCATTCCACCGCGGCTCGAACCAGTCTGCACTGAAGTCAAAGATCGAGAAGACGAGAACGAAGAGAAGAATGCTGCAATATACGCATGGTCGCTGCAACCAGTAGAATGCGCTCAGGAAGCAGATGATATAGATCGGGCTGGCCGAGGTGATGAACACCAACAAGGGAAGCCACTATAGGAAATCAGTATCGTATCAGGAACAAGAGCTGGACTGCGTCAACTTACGCTCCTGAGGCAGAACATCGTGGTCCCCGAAACGACCAAGGCTGTTGGGCTGTGCTTCCAGGAATGTCGAAAGATGGGGAGCGTTGTGTCGATTATCTCATGTCCCAAGAGGATCCGGAAGTGGTGAAGATGTTAGACTACCTCGATCAGAGCTGCAGAGGTCGTGGAGCTCTGGGCAGGCAAAGCGCATGTGCTGTGTAGCGAGTTGGGGCGGGTGCGCCTTGCGCATCGGAGTGATGCGAACCCGTTCCAAGGTTGCCAAGCCCCAGCTAACTTCATCCCCAGCGCTCCCTACTAATGAAGGACAGCATTCTTCCAAGAAGGCCACATGCTGTCCATGACACCGCCATCAGGTGTGATTGCCGTCAGTGATACCATGTTCTCTTTTGTGAGGAGGTCGCTCGCGCTGCAGACGCTGCAGAAGCCCTACCACTATCCTCACTGTCGAACCTCACTTCAATGCGTTGCATGTGACATGATTATGCACAGCCGATTTGAGCACGTCGTAGAGCTCACCTTGTTGCTATTGTCTGAATGTCACTTGATCTGGAGCGCAAGTATTAATCTTCCATAACTTTTCTGAGACTATCTGTCTTCCACCACCATTACTCGGTCTTCGGTATCGCCCAGACCCAGCAGGACTTTGGTTAATAGAGTATTCCAAATGACGAACTCCACAGGCTTGCGCGATGCGCCGGCCAAGCGGAAAAACATTTTCGACGGTGCTGAAGACGACGCAGAGCTGAAGACGACGCAGAGCTGAAGCCAACCATCGGTCTTGACACGGACGACCATGACGAAGACAGCGAGGCCTCTGAATCCAGTTCTGACGAGGGATACAACGAAGATAACCAGTCTGGTATCATCGGCGTATGCGAGTACCATGAGTCGTACGAGGAATTACCTGAGTGCGTAGCCTACGACAGGGACTTCTTCCAAGTTGGAGCAGACTTGATCAGCATTCCTCAAGCTGCCGCGAAAATCATTGAGCGAAGCGGTTGCACAAACAGCCGGGTAAAAGCCTGTCTCTCGAACGCACAGATGCTGTTAGAGCTCCCCACGCCCAAGAAAGACAAAATCGCACTTCTCGGTAATACGGGCGTGGGAAAGAGCAGCTTACTGAACTCCATTCTAGATCTACCAGAAATTGCCAAGGCTGTGAGTAAGGAAGTCCAATCACATCGATTCTCCTGCTGACTGGGTACAGATGGCTGGTGGCTCTTCCTGCACCTACGTGGGATCTGAATACTGTTCGCCTTTTGCTGGTCAAAGCAAGCCATATGCCGCAAAGGTCGAGTATTTTGACATCGAAACGATCAATTACTTACTGTCTCGTATGATCAAAGATTGTAACACGTGGACCTTCGAACAGGAACCAGACTGGAATGAAGATGAGATGCAGGATCTTAAACGACTTTCGACCACAGCATTCAGCACCTTTCGCTCTTTGTTCTGTGACATGGAGCAATTTGAGTCGCCTCGTGCTGCAACGGAATTTCTACAATCCAATTATCAAGACGAAGAGACTGATTCTCTTGCCTCAATGGTAGCTTGGTGCGAGACATTGCTCGAGGATAAGGAGGCGGATGAGATGGATCACGTGGAGTTCATCGACGCCCAGACACAAGCCGAGCTGCTGGAACAACTCGATCCGCTCTTGAGCCCCAACTCACGTTATGAGGAGCCTGCACTATGGCCTTTGGTGAAGCGAGTCCGTTAGGAGTCGGTCCCCAAAAGCTTTGACCCCCCATGCTGATATCTGACAGTGTAGGACTCAAAGGGCCTAGAGTTCTGCAACATGTGACCATCGTGGATCTTCCAGGTAAGCCTGCCTTCTCGGTCTCATGTGCACTCTTGGCTGACCCGTCGTAGGCCTTGATGATGTCAACAAAGTCAGAGCCAATGCCGGTCTCGACATCATGAGAGAATGCGACGCCATCTGGATCGTGGCGAAGATTGATCGTGTCATCACTAATACTAGTGTCGATTCACTCCTGATGAGGTATGGCTGTTCATACAAGATGGCCGTCGTCTGCACTGGCATCGACGACAACCTTGATCCCGCACTAGCCGCCCATCTGGAGAGCGAAGGACAGAGCATTGGCAACCACAAAGAACTATCACATCGTGAACGTGAGTTGCGCAGCATTATCAAGCGGCTTCCCAAGAAGATCGAGAATCGCACTGCGAAACTAGAGGGCCAAGTGCAAAGCAGATTGGAAAAGAACAAGAAACAAAAGACGCAGTCGGAAAAGGCCAAAGAGAAGCTTCGAAAGCAGCTCAACGACTTCGCAGAGCAGTTGAAGGCCGCGGAGTATGAACTGCCAAAAGTTGCCGCAGCATGTTTCGGAGGACTTGTGGCTGCTCGCGCATCGAACACAATCCGCCGCCTGAAGGAAGAGAAAGGCAACCATTTACCACCCGGAAAATCGCTTGATGTCTTCTGCGTCTCAACAATACATTATGCTGCTCTGAAAGGTGTTAGGGTGCTTGATGGGCCGCGTCTCAACCCCATCGATACCGGCATACCTGCTCTCCGTGCCCACATATATCGCTCGTCGGCACCTTCGAACCTCCAATCGCTTGAAGATTTTGTCAAGCACAAATATACCGTCTTCATGGAAGGATTCGCAATGTGGCTCAACTCATACTCCGTGGAGCGAGCGGATGAACTTCTCGACGCTGTCAAGGCGCCGCAAGAACAAGTGCAAAATCTCTTGATCCAGTACATCAACGATATCCTTAACAAGAACCAAGATCTCAACGTCAAGCTCCTTGCTGACAGTCAGGAGGATCTTATATCTTTTGCTCTTGCTGAGGTCGAAAAGAAGAAGAAGAAGTGGCACTGGCAGACCACTCGTGCCTTCTTGCGTCGCGATGGTAACCACGAGACCTTGAAAGTCCCCAGGCAATCCTGGAACGAGCAATTCCAGTCCGAGGCTTCCAGGATGCTCACCAGTTCCTGGAGCGCATTCATTGCTGGGCAAAATGCCCTGGTTGAAGGGCTCCAGAAAAATTTGCTTGCCCTAGTCGCCAGCATAGAGGACGCTATCACGATGCATCCAGCTTCCATCGTACTACCTATGACTCGCATCAACGAGGTGCTCGATGCTCATGTTGACGGCGTCGAGCAAGCCTGTCGTGACTTTGGTAAGGACTCAATCAAAGAGCTTCGGTAAGTTTCTACAACACTCAGTACTCTCCTTATCATGCTAATCATGCACAGAAATATCAAGCTGGACCTTACGCAGGACCGCCATTCGGGATACTTCACGCGAGCTATGGCCGAGGCCTACAAGCATTGCCAGGATGACATGGGAGCTGGAGTCAAGAACCGCAGCTTCGGGAAGTTCGAGGCCCATCTCAAGCTGTCTGGGACCCGTTCTCCTTTTACGATCATGACCAATCACTTATCCGTTGCTATTGAAAGGGACGCTAAGGTCAAAGTCAAGGCTCTGACTCGCAAGGTGAACAATATCTTCGGGGAGATATACTGGCAATTTGAGGACATGCTCGAAGCGAAGTCTGACGACCACGCGGAAGAAGAGTTGCGTAAGCAGTTGAGACCCTTCCTCGAAACTGCTCATACCAAGTTCGAGGACATCAAGGCTGATCTTGCACGGATCAAGCGTCGCTACGACTGAGTAGCATTGCCCAGCGGGCGATGTGTGATTACGAGTGAGCTTGGGACCTAGATCTGAATCTCTGAGAAATGTGCGGCATTACAAAAGGCAGCAAGGGGAGCTCAAACAACATACACAAGCAGAGTTCAAGTAGCGGCTGCCACATTCTGTGCAGTAGCATGCCTTAACGGGCAGTTTTAGAAAGCAATGAAAATGATTCTTGGTAGCGATGATTGCGTACTCTGTGCTGTGCGAAGTTCATTGACATGGTGCAATAAAGTGCACTGTGGGCGTAATGAAGTAAAGAATTG
The DNA here is from genome assembly GCA_026120125.1 of Pseudocercospora vitis. Classification (NCBI taxonomy): domain Eukaryota; kingdom Fungi; phylum Ascomycota; class Dothideomycetes; order Mycosphaerellales; family Mycosphaerellaceae; genus Pseudocercospora; species Pseudocercospora vitis. The sequence continues at coordinate 188,887 of JALRML010000045.1, forward strand.
CGGTGCCTTACGCAGTTAGGTTCGAGAGGCTTCCGTTCGATTGACGAATCGAATACTGTTGGTAAGACGTATGAAGTCGGTCAGGGCACTTCCATGCCGTACAGACAAGGACGACCGGCAGGACGTAAGATAGGTACGATGTTCTGGAGCCCCGGCCCTCGCACTTTGAGCTTCCACTGCCAACTAAGCGCTCGGAGGCGCCATCAGCACCTTGGGATTGTGCAAAAGGAGAAGCGATCAGTTGTTATGTTTTCGTGAGTTTCTTAATTCTTCAAACGGCAATTGCTTAACAGACAGTGCAATGCTCAGCAGGTGAGCAATCTCAACGCAATCATTGTCCTTGCTAACGCCAGCTCGGGCTAACTCCTCAACTCCCACAAGGTAGCATTCCTGCTTGCTCCTAAACCCAGAGACTCATTAAACGAAGCTCCATCGCCCAGTCCCGCTCAATATCGATTCCCCCACTTGACTTAGCAACACTGACCCTTCTTTGCATCCCCTGCTGGCGTGCTTGCAGACAACGGGATTGAAGTGCCTTGGCCAGGTGCTGGAGTGCTGTTGTCTTGATCAAGAGCTTTAGATGATACGATGCGGTAGATCTCAGTAAGTTCTTGCTGAAACGCGAGCTCGACGTTGGTGGCATCGAGAGCAGAGGTCTCGATGAAGCTGAGGCCGTTCTCGGCTGCAAAATCCTTCGCAGTGTCGGTGTTTACTGCTCGGAGATGCCTGTGACGAAGTCAGTCTCATTGTTACAATCCACAAGGGAAAGGGCAACACGTACTTGAGATCTGCCTTGTTGCCTGGTCGCTAAGTCAGTGACATGAATGGCTTTTGGCTCTGGATGCAGCTTACCGACTAGCATAATGACAATGTTCGAGTCCTGTGCAAGTGTATGTAAGCCTGGGTCTCTCTCTTCCACGTTCGGAGTGACATACTGCATGGTCTCGAAGTTCCTTCAGCCATCTCTGTACATTGCTGAAGGTCTGCTCCTTTGAAATGTCGTAGACAAGCAGAGCGCCCACAGCGCCGCGGTAATATGCCTGGTGTGTCTGTCTTAGTGTTCTGATTCGGACCATCTGCTACCTCTCCTCTTACGCTGGTGATGGCTCTGTATCTCTCCTGCCCAGCAGTATCCCACTACACATCAGTCAGCTGGGACTTGGCCACTTGTCAACCCCTGGCCGCCACAAACGTACGATCTGCGCTTTGATGGTCTTGTTGTCCACTTGAATGGAGCGTGTTGCGAACTCCACGCCGATTGTGCTCTTGCTGTCGAGGTTGAATTCGTTTCTTGTAAATCGTGAAAGTAGGTTACTCTTGCCCTGCAATGCGGTCAGTTCCTTTGCCCGGGTCCCTCACATTTCCGCCTCCACTTGCCACTCCACTGTCACCAATGAGGACCACCTTGAACAGGAAGTCGTATTCGTCGTTGGCCATGACTGATGCCGGACTATGAGCGTCGTTTATGCAGATCGATTACAGCCGGAGAGGGGGGGTCGCAGTGGGGTGTCTGCTGCGATGTGCGCGAAGAGCACGAGGAGCTCGGTTGTGCAAGGGAGAGCGGCGATGAGTCGTGAAGCCTGTTTGCGATTGCGCCGATGTCGAACTTGTTTGGGGCGAGATGTTGGACGGATTGCTTTCTTTGCTGAGGTGCGTGCTGATCAAAGGCACAGGAGTATCGCAGCTTTTGGACCCCTGTTCGTCATGATCCCTGCAATCACGTGCCTTGGCGCTCATCTCGTAGTTTACGACACATCACGCTTTGTCCACCTCGCTACTAGCTCTCACAGCCGTTGAGCGTCGTCAAATCTCGAGCCAAGTCCATGGGCCAGGCGATAGCCGAAAGCTACTTCGACTGAGGCGAAGGGTCACGCGTCTGGGAGGCGACGAACGCCACCAAAGGCAACGATCTATTCGGAAGATGATATAGCCAAAGGGAGACATCAGCAACCCACTTGGTCGCGGCTCGAGCTCCTTGTCAATACTTCTGCGCGAAATCAGCATGCCCGACTCGGATCAAGAGTATGATGCCGGGTCTGACGACGATGTCCACACGAACGGCGCCGGCTCGTCCGGCAAGACAAAGATTACTTCGAGACCCAAGGAGAGAGCGCAAGCAAAATGGGAGTCTGGCGTCAACCGTGGCTGGGATCTTCAAGAAACAGCGGATGGCGGCATTGAAGGTGTGCTGGGTGGTATCGAGGAAGCCGGGAAGCGCAAGAGGTACGCTCCATCTCGATCCCGGATTAGTACCATGCTCTAAATGATAGGTAGGCTCCTCAAAGACACCACGCCACTTCAGCGAGGTATCATTCGACATACTCTACTGATCATAGATCTATCTTTGGCTATGATGGAGAAAGATCTTCGCCCAACGAGGCATCTGCTAACCATCAACAACACGGTGTCATTCATACGCGAGTACTTCGAGCAGAACCCCATCTCGCAGCTCGGTATACTGGGCATGCGAGATGGTGTCGCTCTCCGCATCAGTGATATGTCCGGTAACCCAAATGACCACATTGCAGCCGTCCGAGCGCTTCGCGGTACAGATCCTAAGGGGAATGCTTCCTTGCAGAACGCACTCGACATGGCACGTGCAGCACTCTATCATACTCCTTCGCACGGAACACGAGAAGTCGTGATCATACTCGGAGCACTGTCAAGTTCAGATCCTGGAGATATCCATGACACAATTAAAGCATGTATCAAGGACAAGATTCGGGTCAACATCATCGGCCTTGCCGCTCAAATGCACATATGCGCCGAAATATGTCGAAAGACTAACCAAGGCGACTCTAACTGCTACAACGTGGCTGTTGACGAAGTTCACTACCGAGAGCTGCTGATGGGCATCACCACCCCGCCTGTTGTACGAGCTACAGATACTGAAGCCCAAAGGCACAACCAAGCTGCACTGCTCATGATGGGCTTTCCTTCGCGCATAGTGGAGAGGAAAGCTACGCTCTGTGCCTGCCATGGCAAATTGACCAAGGGTGGCTACCTTTGCAGCAGATGTAAGGCAAAAGTCTGCAATCTGCCGGCAACGTGTCCCACCTGCGATTTAACATTGATCCTATCAACACACCTGGCTCGATCCTACCACCATCTCTTCCCACTGCAGAACTGGGACGAAGTTCCTTGGGAGCGTGCGCAGCAAAAAGGAAGCATACAATGCTTCGGATGCCATTCAGGCTTTCCACCACTATGGGGTCCAGCAGACGCGACAAATGGCACTACACATGAGAAAGGCCGACCTAGAAGAGCGGAAGGAGCATCAGAGTCGAGCAGGTATGAGTGTCGAACGTGTCAAAATCACTTCTGCATTGACTGCGACGTATTCTGCCACGAAGTGGCTCACAATTGTCCTGGCTGCCAGAGCAGTGCACATTTGCCAGGAATGGCGAACGGTGAAGGGCAAGCCCAAGCTGTTCCTGGATGAAACTCTGGCTGGCTGTTCTCTGAAATGCCATACGTGCCTCCGGGTCTCGCATAGCAAATCATAAAACTGCTTTCGCGGCTCGGGATTCACCAAGAGCCGTCGCCCCAACGAACGAGGAGCCTAGTTACCAAGTGAGGACTCTGGTCCGTCGGAACTAAAAGCCACACAATGGAGTAGTGGACCAAATAACAGACCATTATCATCGAGCGCTGTGCCGTGCAGGTCGAGAAGTGAGGACAGAGCATCTACATGGAAGTTCCAGGAAAAGCTCGCGAGATCAATGCACCAAATGATAATGATATATGTATCTACAGCTTGCTCTTCACGGCGTAATCCCTATGTAAGCTCTCTAGACCAGCTGAGCCATCATAGATGTCCCTTTCCACGGCTCTAGCATTCACGTGCTGTGGTCCCAATTCCTCTACCTTCTCCACACCCAGTAACCTCATCGCAGTCTCAGTCTCAGCCTTCAATATCTCAAAGACACGCTCCACGCCCTCCTTGCCACCAGCCCCCAGTCCATATAGCGGTGCGCGGCCGAGGCCAACAGCCTTCGCACCTAACGCGAGCGCTTTGACAATGTCTGTTCCTCGCTTGATCCCTCCATCCACATACACCTCGATCTTGTTCAGCACTTCTGGGCAGTACTTCCTGATCTCGAGAAGCGTATGTATGGCTGGAGGTGCAGTATCTAAAGCGCGACCTCCATGATTGGAGAGGATGATCCCACGGACTTGAGGTGCATGCAATGAAGCGAGGTAGGCATCCTCGTGCGTCTGCAGCCCTTTGAGAATGATCGGAAGATGAGTATGCTTTGCTAGCCAAGGCAATGTCGTCCTCCAAGTAAGGTCCGGTGCTGTACCTGCGAAAAGAGCCTTGCCAACACCTCCATCCCCACCAATCGAAATGCCCTCTGCATCAGACACCGGCTCTGACGAAGTCGTAGGTTTGCTCGCTGAGCCTGACTGCAGGGAACTCCTCACGGGAAGATTCGACCCAACATTCTTCACCCTTTCGTCATGCTCACGTTTGCCAGGAACGGGTGCGTCGAGCGTCAGGCAAATGAACTTGACTTGCGGAAGTTTGTGTATCCGCGCAATCATATCCTCACTCTTCTTCCGCTCTGTTTGTACGTAAAGCTGCCAGCCGAAGACCTGATCTGGGCGCGCTCCTTCCACGATTTGCTCTGGTGTCTGACTCGCGTTGTTGGAAATCATTTGCGCAGCACCATATTTCGCAGCCGCTTGCGCGATGCCGTGCTCACCATCTGGATGTCCTAATCTTGCCATCGCCGCAGGCGATACGAAGAAGGGCACGGAGACCTTGTTCCCGAGTATGGTGGTGGAAGTGTCGCATTTCGTACAGTCGACGAATATTCTCGGGCGAAGAAGTATGTTCCGATACACTGTGTTGTTCAGCGTCTTGCTGTACAGATCATCGCCCGCAGAGTAGTAGTATCCCCAAGCTTTTCGACTGATCTTCTTGGTAGCCAGATCTTCGATGTCGTCAATATTCAAGCATTCATCGAGAGTGGGTATGTATTCTGTTGCAGTCGCACTATCTTCTACCGGTGCCTTCTCTTCTTTAGGTAGCGTTGTCTCGTCGATCCTCCCTAGCTTTGCTGATTCGGGAAGAGAGTCGTCGAGTGTGCCAGGAGGGTGGATGGGATCGTACTCTTCTGTGGCGTCCGTACCAGCCAGCTGGAGGATGATTTTGCTACCACCGGGATGGTCGGGTAGGAATGAAGTGACATCGTATACGTTTCCATACAAGATGACCCAGCAGGAGTCTTTCGACTTGTGCTGCTGGACCTCATCGAAGGTGAATATTTTGGCCATGTTGTTGGCCAGTGATAGCGATTCTGGTGGTAAGCTTCTTGATATGGTTCTCTGTTCGTCCCGAGGTGTAGGACTCGAGGAAAGGGCTTTGACAAGAACAGTCTTACAGGATGAATGTCATCGAGAATACGATAACACGGAAAGTCTTAGGTATATCTACGGCGGTACGAATCGATTGCACTTCGTTGGCCGCTTCTACACAATCAGGGCCACGGCCATTGAAGCGCTGCTTCGGCGCTTCATAGCCCGAGCGAGATCGTCGGCAACTGATGAAGGCGGAAAGTTTTCTGGTGGTCGGGAAAGTCGGCCGCTTCCAACTGTTTTCGGCAATTCCTTCCGGCTGCGATATCGTTTCTCGTGTTAAGGACGAAGTAGACCCTTATGCGCCTTGAAGTCTACATCCAAGCATCAATAGATCGACGAAGACCAGAAGGAAGCTTCACCACAGAATGGACAATGTTTCCATCCCGACCATCGCGAAGTGAAACGATCCTTATCATGGCCGCGTCGAACAGTAAAGACGACGCTCACTGATATGGGAGTAATGCTTTCAGCTTCTTAAAAAAAATCATATATCAGTCCTGCCGTCGCCACATAGCTTCCGCTTCCACATTGACACCGAGCGAGTGCTAGACACAAAGTGCACCACCGACCTCATACATCTCAAGACATACACATTCTCCACGCCGTCTCCCGACCGAAATTTGATCAACCGGAAAACGCAGCCACAACCGCCTTTGGAAGCGGCCAATCTAACGAGAGATGGTCAATTATGTGCTCAGACCAAGAAATGAAGCGTGGCCAGACTCACCAAAGACCGGTTGCTGTCTGACCCTTTTAGTCAAGATGGCATTGTCGCCCACCTTGATCTCTCGCCCGATATCCTTCAGGCTGGTATAGCTATACTTTCCAAAAACAGGTCCGTACTTCCACCCCTTATCGACTCGACGATCCTTGCTCAACCGTTTCCATACCTCACCCTCCTCACCTTCTGCCTTTTTCCCCGTCTTGAGATCTACGGTGATAGCCTGGCACCTCCAGCAGGTCCCTCCGAAGTTCATCTTCAGGTTGTTGGGAAAGACAAGCTGGGACCAGAAATCCTCATCATAAGGCGCTGGCGCACCGGACACGATAATATTGGGGCGAAACTTGTGGATGTCCATGGAGTGCCCTTCGGCCAGTCGAGAAGAGGCATCGTCATTCGATTCTTTGGTCACGACAAGGTATTGACCAATGTCCTGGAACGTGATGGTCTCAACTGGAGTTCTGAGAGATTTTGGAACCAGCTTGCGTAGGGCAGCTCTCCATGGTTCGTTCTTTGTGAGGTACATATCGCCATTTGGCGCACCAGACCCGAGCACTACACGAGCGTTGTCGCCAATATAGAACAGCTTGGTTTCGAAACCCAGATACTTGGTCAGCCACGCGGAGATCTCATTGCCCATGTCGTAAACATCGCAGGCGCTTCCGTGCATATCCAAGTTCGCCTTTTTGAGGGTACTCGTATCCGGTCTGAGCGGAAAGCGGATCTGGTGCTCGGATTTGCCAGTGTAGGTCAACTGCTCAGGATCTGGATTTTCAGGACCTATGCGGGTGACAGTGATAGAGGCGCGCTTCGCTCCTTGGTCGCGATCTTCAACAATGCACTGGAAAAGGACCATCTCCATATTGAAGCCAGAATACATGGGCTCCAGCACGGTCTGCTCGCCAGTCCTCTGGTTCCTGTGGACCTTACAAAGCACAAATGTCCGATCATCTTCGAAGCCTTGACGTCCGATTGTGGCTTTGTCGAGCTTGATGCCGCCAAGTCCTTTGACAGGATAGTGCCACAACTACGCTATACGTTAGAAGGTCCGGTCAGCACTGATCAAGACAGAATATTTACCTCTTCGACCTTGATTATGCGTTTCTCTTTCGGCTCATATATGTCCCTATCGCCACGGTCAGCGGCAAGAGCGGCGGCCGCCAGAAGCGTCGCCCCTAGGATCAAGAACGGAATCAGGACATGTAGTGGAATCACGGAGTTCAGCTGGTCGATAATTGAAGCCATTCTGACGCTAAGACGCTGTGTAACAAGACCAGAGGATAGGTGAAGAAGCTCTATCAGCAGCACAAGGCTTTATAGAGGAGTAATGCAAGCTTATCTTTTATCTGCGGCCAAGAGGGGTTCCTGTTGCTTGTCTGACGTGGGCACTTTACTATTCTTCATAGCAGTTCGGATGCTGCTTTGATGTGGATAATTTCGGTGCAGAAGTTGACATAACAGTGCACGCGACATCATTGGAGCAAATTAGGCACGCCATAAACGCTCTACAAATCCCTCCACGCAGTCCTCGAGGTGCATGCAGGAGGAGCTAAACAAACTTTGAGCCTAGCGATAGAGCTTTGGCCCGACCTGCATGATAAAGTAGTACGAGGTGTTCGGTCCGCGATTTCGGTATGGCTCCCATCTAGGTCCAAATGAGCTGTGGCTCGGTTGCATACTCTAGCCCGCGGAAACATCCTAGGACATACAGCCAAAGACGAGTCTCTCATGCGCCGCTTTGCATGTTTGTCCCAAGCAATACCCCCAAGCTAGGGCTGGGTGCTCTTACCAAATATTCGCTGCGTGCCATTATACAACCAAGCTCATCATCTTGCTGCTCCTGTCGTCTCGCCCCGTCTAGCCAGCTACTGAATACGTTCCGTACACAACATGAATGGCATGTCGACTTAGTCAAGTGCTTTGTCTTTGGCCTCGATGTCAGGTGGTGGCAAACTCTCCAAAAAGCAGTCCCTCGTTGTCCAGCTGAGCCTCATTCAGCAATAAGATACGCACTATCTCCCAGCCTATTGGTCAGAGGAGCTGCCATTAGCAAGACGTTGAATGGTGGGAAATGCTCTAAGGGTCAGCACCTACCTGTGATTTCATCTACGGTCTTAGCCAGGACGCGGCATTCGCCAGCGCCTTCCAACTCAAAGTCGTTCTCATCCTCATCGACACCACTCAGAGCGAAGGCAGAGTCGAAGAGATCTTCCATCCGGAATCCTTGGCCTCCGCAGGGTCGAACAATCGCATCATCGATCGTCAGCCTGGAGATCGTCGGGCTCGCGATCAACATGGCTTTGAAGGTTGACTTGGAATTTTGTAGCGTATCGACCAGGCGGGTATTGTCCTCCGACTCCGACTCGAAGTGTAGAACGCGATGTTCCCCATCGGCCGCGGTCAGGGTGAAGACTTCATTCTGACCGAGGTAAAGTCCTCTCAACTTCTTGTGGTACCATTGCCTAGGGTACAATTCTTCAAAAGCTTCCTCGTCAGTGCTGCTAGAAGGTCAGTGTGAAGATGGGAAAGGGTACCGAAATATACACTGACACTGCGATGAATGGATTCAGGATGGGAGTCACAGTCTGTCCGCTCTGATCGCTCCAATAGCCGTTGCATGAACCATTATGGCTGCGTAAGCGATGCCAAGTAGCCATGACTTGAGGAGCGGATTCCAAGAATAGAGCGCGGCGTATCCAAATGGAGGCGCTTATAATGTCGCAGAAGGAACTGCAAACACGCCTGGCGATCAGAATGCGGCGTAAGGGCAGATGAAGGATGATGTCTTCCAGCAGCTCCGGTAGTGCGAATACAGCCGTAGCTGCAGCCATGCTGAGGTTGTTGCGTGGTGTCAATCCGGGCTGCAGAAAGGACGAGGATTTGGGTACCAGATAGCGCAAGGAACAAACGAAGCCCATGATGGGGAAGGAACGGAAAGTGGGAGCGATTCAGGTGCGTGTTGAGGCAGGAGCGGCAGCGCAAAGCTCACAAAGGTCGAGCTTCATGAACAAGGTTGTTAGCACGGCCATCGTATGTACCAAAAGCATCAGGACGCGTAAGGAGCATACCGGAGTAATGTTCACTCGTAAAGGAACCGTACGTGCATTCATGCAAGAAGGCCCAGTCTGCTCCATGTCCAAGTGAAGGCTTCACCTCGGTATTCCTGTTGACTTCCTTTCGCTGGCATGACTTCAACGATGGCAGCATTCATAGTTGCAGGGGCTGCATCAATCGACATCCCGCTCCAGGTGGCTTTTGGCTCGCTCCCTCTCCGCCTCAAGCTTCTTCTCTTCTTGCTTACGCCAGTGGGAACCCTCTTCGTAGTCTTTGGAGATCCCGAATGCCTTCCTCAACCTCTCGCTCTCCTCGATCTTCGCTTTCGCAATCTCATGAATCTGATGCTGCTTCAAGCCTCGCGCGTTGCCAGCACCCGACGTCGAGCCTCGCTCCTTCTCAAGCTTCTTACGGAGCGCATCGCATTGATCGTCGATCTCGTCTTCATCGACACTGCAGAAAGGCTTGTCAGTGATTGCAGGGAGCGACTATGGCTGTGGCGTACATGCCCTTCATCTTCGAGCTTGTCGCGCAGTTCAAACACTTTGACTTCGATCTCACGTTTCCGGTCGTGCTCCAGAATCTCTTTGTCTGGCTGCCGCTGCTTGTACCTCGCCGAATCAATGGTGTCTTTGGAGGGATATGGCTGATCGCGTGGTCTGAGATTTGCCGAGTTTCTTTGAACGTAGCCGGAGGTGCCGGAGCCTCGTGGCGTACTCAGTCCGACGTTGGAAGACATGTTAGATGAATGCTGGCCGGTGCCAGGTGTAATACCAAGGTGAACAAGACGTGAGGTTCGAATGATTTGCGGGGACCGGGTAAAAGCCAGCTGCGAGCGTATTCTGAGAGACAAAAGGGTCGGGATTGCGGAGGAGCCACCCACCCTAATCGTTAGCTGTGTTCTCTATACATCCTAATAGCTCTTTCTTAACGATAATCGGCCATTTTGAAGCCATTTTGAGGCCGTTTTCTTATAGTATACACGCTTCTAAGGTATTGTTATTATCGTAATCTCGTTTTTCTCTTTTATACGCGCTTTACGTATATACTACCGAATAATGCTCTATTTAACTATATAGAACAATAACCTAATATAGTACTACTTTAACGATCTCTAGCTACTAGAAGAGATTGTAAAGCTATTACTAGTAGATAATAGAAACTCTTAGATAGCAATTTATATATAAATTAAAAGATAGAAGCGTACTAGAGTTATCTACTCTAAAGTTAGAGAGTAGCTACGTTCGATTAAGCTATAGACTTAAGACTTCGTACTCGATTTACTAGTAGAAATACTAATTCTCTAGTATAAAGAGATATAATACTATCTCTTAGATAAGTTTAAGTTATAGATATTAGAATAGACGATTACGCGCCTCTTATATAATAAAGATTTTAGTAATAAGTTATTATCTTATATAGCTTTATAGTAAGATCTAGTCGTATATACGATATATAAAGTATATATCTAAATACTAGTAGTGTACTAGATAGTATATATCGATAAGTTATATATAAGCGATAAAGTAGTCTATTAGTATAGAGGTTAGGTACCTAAGAGTATATCTACGATTAACTATTAGTATCTCTATTACGCTAAAAAGTTTAGCTTATTACTAGTATATATAATTAAAGAATATCTTAAGGATATACTTATTAAATAAGATAGTATAAATTTAGAAAACTTTATCTACTAGCTCTAGTTTAGTATACTACTAAAGTATTATCTATATCTAGGTCTATATAGTATTATTATTTTAGATAACTATACTATATATAGTTAAGATCTTATAACTATCTTCTACTATAAATAGGCTAGTATTAAAGCTATATTCTTATCGCCCTATTTACTAGATTATATACTAATTAAGAAGACCTTCCGCTTACTAAAGTACTAAATACGATTTAATTATAAGCTTATACTAGAGTATAGTATAGAAGAATAGTAAGCTAAGTTTAAAGCTTTTCTATAGCTTAGATATTATAGCTAGTCTAAAAGGATCGATTACCTAGTAATCTTTAAAAGCTATTATATACTTAAGTATCTATATATAATATAATATATACTATATATAACGTAATTATACTATTTCTACTCTAGTAAAAAGTCTTCTCTTTACGCTATATAATAATATTAAAATTA